>CAUZXS010004818.1:90000-141137 GCA_963585895.1 Sepioteuthis lessoniana | reverse complement strand
GCTGAGGGGTAAGACCTCTCCCCCTCCCCAATGAGTGTCCTGGATAGGACACTAAACAATCTGATGGTGGGGTTCCAGTAATGCTGGAGCTTTCGGGAATGCTGAGTACCCCTTCATTGCTCTCAGGTCCACTCTAGCCTGGAGTGGTGTTACCTGATTAGGGTCCTATCTATGAGTTAAATAGAACTAAACCGTGGTTTCTTGAGTTTATTGTTTTTTGGTATTTAAGCTGCATATTTATGCTAAACTGAATTGTTCAGAATAGAACTGTTTTGATATTTAAACTGCATACTTATGCTAAACTGAATTATTTGAAATAGAACTGTTTTGACATCTAAACTGTGTACTTATGCTATACTGAATTATTTGAAATAAAATTGTTTTGACATTAACTCTGTGTATTGCCGAGTCGGCTGGGGCTGTAGAATACACTGACTGCACCTATGCAGTGGGGTAAGGACCCCCCCCCCATGAGTGTTCGGGATATGACACTAAACAATTTGATGGTGAGGTTCCAGTGATGCTAGAGCTTTGGGGAATGCGGAGACCCCCTTCATTGCCATTGCTTCCAGGTCCACTCTAGCCCAGAATGGTAGCACCAGATAGTGCCCTATCTATGGGTCAAATAGAACTGTGTACTTATGCTAAACTGAATTTTTTGAATTAGAACTGTTTGACTAATCTGAATAGTTTGAAATAGAAATATTTTTGACAATTAAAGTGTACTTACATTTAAACTGTGTGCTAAACTGAATTGTTTGAAATGGAACTGTTTTTGACATTGAAACTGTTCTTAAACTAAACTGAATTGTTATATATAGAACTGTTTTGCTATTTAACTGTGTAAACAAAATCTGTACTTATACTAAACTGAATTTGCCGAATTAGAACTGTTTGAATAAACTGAATAGCTTGAAATAAAAATGTTTTTGACAATTAAGCTGTGTACTCATGCTAAACTGAATTGTTTGAAATAGAACTATTTGCATAAAAATGGATTTGGCATTAAATAACCTACAAAGGTTGATATGCTATAAAACCCAACCAACCTTGATATCTCTTAGAATCACATTTCTATGTGGACCACTCCAACACCCAGTAGGTATTGAGTCTGTTTAACAATACATGAAGTTGTGTACAGTTCTCCAAAATGAAGCCTGCCAAGGATATGCTGCATTTGCAACTGTCAAATTATCACTTGTCCTATGTGCTTCTCTCAATTTCTTCTTTTAACCCTGATGTTGGAATTCAAGTAGCCATGTTGTCTTCTAATTGTGGAATTCTTAATATAAAAAGGTATGTCTTGTCAATTGAAGACTGCAATACACTAAGATAATGAGGATAATTTGCCCCTCCTCCTTATATATGCTCTAGTCATTGCTGATTGGCCGATCTCCTCCTGCTTCTGACTGGCAAGTCTATAAGTACAATGTACCAAATTATGGGTGGCCTGTACCCCATCTTGGCACTGGATTCTCCCGAGAATCCAGGGCCAAGCAAGATCAAGGCCAAGGGCTGAAAAGATTAGGGGACCCTTGGTCTATACTATAAAGCTCCATAATGGTGTAGATGACAGATCAAATTATAGAAGCAAAATTGACCAACAAGAAACTTTATTCTAAATTTCACCTGAAAAAGTTGGGAGAATCATCTGGTCAAAACCTTAGAGAGAAAAAGAGACAAGGATACTTTTGAAAAAAAAATGCTATCCAGTGATATTGAATTACATTAACAAGGTTTTGTACTGTTGTCTCTAAAGAAATTATAAACCAAAAAAAAAACAAACAACCAACTCTCTTATGTCAATATCTCAAATGTATAATGACTCTCATCTCATGAGCTGCCAAATTCCATCTTTACACTTTTACACCAGATTAATTCTCCTCCCCAGGGCCATCTTCTACTGTCAACATTAATAAAGATTTATCAATCTAAAAACTTGTTTATAACCTGTGGCACTTGCATCTTGTTGATCAGATCAAGTTGTAAGATTATTTTACTGCTTCATAATGACTCAAATAGATGTCTATGTACTAAAAAGTCATAGTTAATGCTACTGAGCTAATAATTCAGTTTACTATATTTTTAGATATAAAAAAGTCCAGTGTTGAAACAAACCCCAAACAACAAAACCCTTTTTAATTTAAAAAAAAAAAATTTTGGAAAAGAAAATTCATTTAATGCTTTGGGGCATCCTGATGGTATTAATGGTTAGTATTGCTCAGCTTTTTAATTGTAAGCTAAGTTCATCATCAAGACTGCAGATAGGGAAAATTCCTTTGACTTTCTCTTGCTATCTATTCTTATCATCCATTGCATTTAGTAAGTTCTCCAGACGGCACCTAGTGTCTTCACAGAGCTGATGAATGTACATTTTTGCTGGTTGGCCAACACTTGGTCAGTTCAAGTGTAGATATCCATAAGACAACATTGTTTATGAGTTTGTTCACTTCCAGCTGTGCCCAGCTTGTCTTAACTGGATGGTTTGTATGATGGGAGGTAAGTGGCTGTACAGCTGCTGTTTTGTTGGGTACTGCTTCTAGGATTTGTTTAAAACAGCATTCAGCATCTTAAGTTCACATCTAGTTTATTCTGTTTTATTAGTCCAAATGATGTAGCTATACAGTAGTACCGACATGGCTACAGCTTGGAAAAATCCCTGTTTTATTTTATCAGAGAAATCAGATTTCCTTATTGTTGATAACTTCTCAATAGCAGTCCATGCTTTTGTAATATAATGGCCGAGGGATTTCGTTTTATATATCTTGCCTTTGGGTTTAGTTAGGCTGAGAACCTTTCGGCTCAGCACATGGGTTAGTTAGGTGCAAACTTGAGCACAGGTGTTGACGCGCGTGGAGGATGTGTTGTTCACAGATGTCAAAATAAAAATCCCAGAGAAAGGTTAACCAGTGGATGTGAATGACGTCATGCACTGGAAGTGCACGCAGAGGATTTTGGGGATTTGAAAAAAGTCAGTTGAGTTCCAGGGCCGGAGGAAGACGGTTGAATTTTGGGCCAGGCCAGAGGCCTTGTGGCGGGTGCCACACGAGATGGAGGACAGATGGAAAAGCCAGAATAGAAAGAATGTGTATCTCTCTCCTTATGTCGAAGAACCTTTAAACTCAAAGGTAATAAAAAGTTTCGTACCTGAACTAAGAAGTCACAAGTGTTTTTCGCGTTTTGGGATTCCTATGTTCTATGTATATATGTTATTAACATTCTATGTACATTTCCCATATTCATGTATGGTATTTGTCGCTGCCTCCCACCAGACAAGATTTGACACAAGGTCAAAAGCCCGAAGGCCGATTAAAGTGGGGATAAAGGGGAGGAGAAGGTCGGGAACGAGCCTAGACTCGAACCCTGCTGGTCTGTGCTGCTCATCGACCCACTAAGTGCAATGTGGCTCTAATGAGGCAAGCAGTTTCATGAATCCAAATTTGGATCCGGGTACGTATGCCGGGTTATAGCTTAAACTAGACAACAAGGTCTAGTGCTATACATAGGGAACAAAGGTTGCAGCTCGCCCACCTGAAGGTGGCCCAACCGAAGTAGAGGGCCTTTTGGCCTCGAATCTGCCATTGATTGATACCCCATCCAACACAAGTGCCAGACGACCCAGCCAAAAGGCCAGGGAAGTATTCATGTATGGGTATGTTACACTTTACCTATATGTATGTTGACATTGCTACCAAGATATATGAACCAGTTTACTAATTTCAGAGGTTTGCCATTTTGTCTCTCACTAGATTCCCCATATTTCTAGTTTTCTACTTCAACTAAGCTTTATAACTAAATGTCCTTGGAAATCTAGTTTTATCTTTTTGGAGCCAATTATATTCTGGGGAGTCCCTGTGTTGTAGTGACCAATTTGCTGGACTATAACATCATAGTGAATTTGAGGAGGTGCCCATGGTGTAATGGTTATCGTCGTAGGAAATGGGCATGGTGACATGAGTTCAAATCCTGCACGAGACTGATAGCATTTCACATAGCACTAATACTCTTGAGAAAGGTATGAATCCAATTATTCTCCCTTCAGCTATAGGTAAATAGTAGGGCAGACTAGGTTCTTGAGCCTTGGTGAGGCAACTAGTCTAGGAGAAGGAAAACTCTGAATTCAAACCTGTTAAACTCCGCTTAAAAATTGATCTTGTGTCATATCCTGCCCGAGTAGAGGGGTTGGGTAAATATGGTAACATCATAGTGAATTTGAATTCCACTCGTATTATTATGTTGATTTATATATAGTGGCAAAGACTTGTCTAAGAATGGTCACACTGTTGTGTTATTTTTGTTGGTGTTGAGCTCATAACAAAAAGGGTTTGCTTGTGTACCAGAGATTCTATGAACAGCGCTTTTCAGGTGTTGAATTCTGAGGTTTTTCTTCTCCATAACTAATTAGCTTTCCAAAGCTATAAGAGTCCAATTGGATTGTCTATTTTATCATAGGTGGAGAAGAATAGATAATTTCATGCTTTTCACTGGGACATTAGCTCAAAGTGAAATGTAAACAGCCTCATCCAGGAATTAAACATGGCTTGTCCAGACCATTTTATGTAATGAGACCCCGCACACCTTCAGTATTTCTTTGTTGTTTTAAGTGTCTATATAACTTGAGATGGGCGGCTAGCAAACCTACACGAGTGAGTTCGAGTCTCATTGGGTGCCCCTTTCATATGGCCTTGTGCCACATCTAAGCAAAAAGCTTAGTAAATTTCCATACATCTTAATAATAATAAAAAAATAAAAAAAGCAAAGATGTCCAACCTGTTATTTTTTTCTTCTTTTCTTATGAAATAACAAAAATATACACTTAATCTATTCAGACAAGTGTATTTATGCAAGATGTTTCTATGTCATTCATTATTTTTATCACTGGCTCTTTATGTAACTTGTTGAATATACTGGGTAGGAATTATTAAACAAATAAGTTTAAATTTTCATTCACTCTGAGATATAATATGGGGTGGGTGGTGTTTTTTTTGTTTTGTTTAGTTTTGTTTTGTCAGTGACTAAGATGCCATAAATATGGATTGAGGCTATATATAAAAATAAAACTATCCAATGCAACTTATGGCAGTAATCTTATGCTGTGCGTGAAGTTTCAATCATGGGAATCTTAATGGATTTTTTTCAAACATTAAACTTGTCACTTCAATGTAAGCCATTCTGCAACCTCAGAAACTGAACAGGGTGAAGCAACAGTGGTCCTAACACATGGAGCAATTTGTGTTTTTTATGCTTCTCTTCCACCATTTGATTATCTGTCACAACATAGCAGGGTTGGAATCCCTGTGGCATAATGGGGAACATGTTGGACTGAAACACTCTAGTAAGCAAGTATGTGAACACCAGTCAGGCTATTATGTCCACTTTCAGACAAATACCATTGGGAAAGGTACAGACTCCAGTGTCCCCCCCCAGTTATGGGTTAAATAGTACCACAACTGTTCTTCTGCAAAGATGGTTTTGGCTTTTAATAACCCATGAAGGTTGTTATGTCATAAACAAAGAAAGTAAACCAAACCAATATAGTAACCCTCAGTGACATAGCTATGCTAGACCGGATTTTTAACTTTTGCCATGAAATAAAATTTAAAGCATTTTTGTGTGTGTATATATATATATATATATATATATATATATATATATATATAGTGTAACTTAATTTTTTCATGGCTTTGATTTTGTAGTAGAGAGAGCAAAAAGTTATTTTATTGCTTACTTGGATCTTTCTACTTGGTACCATCTTACTTAGAAAATTAGATGTGTTTATGTAACCCTTCAACTACAAGCAGGATGTGATAAAAGTTCAATTTTTTAGCAGAATAAAGGCAGTTTAAATTCAGAGCTTTCCTTGTAGATTAGTTGTTGCTCCATGGCTAAAGAACCCAGTCTGCTTCAATTCCTTGAAAATTAGATGTTCTCTGTTATATATTTGAAACTTTCTTCATGTGACAGTAAGATTATCTTTGAACCAATTCAATTAGGTTGAGACCACTTTTTATTTTGATCTAACATGGAATGAAAAAAAAAACCTGCATAATACAATTAACTATTGATTGAGACAGCTTATTTTATTTAAATACTACAAGGAAAATGAAAATTTTTTTTTTTTTTTTTTTTTTTTTTTTTTTAAATCCAAATGAAATTTTAAATAATGTGTTTATGAATTTCAAGTTGTTTTCAATAAAGTGCAGATATGCAAAATACGACATTAGTCAGATAACTTTTTAATTCTTTAAAAAAAAATTTTTTTTTAAAGTTCACTTTGAATTGTGTTTACATTTGAAAGGGTTCACTGACATTCTCACATTCATTTTCTTTGGTCTTATCTCGGTGAGAGTTTATTAAAAAAGATAAAGAAAAAAAACAAAAATAAAGATCTATGTAAAAATAAACAAGGTCTATATATATATATATATATATATATATATATATATATATATATGTTAAAATAATGGGCACAATTCCTTTGTTTAGGATGCTGTAGTAATAGTGGCTACAGGATTTTGTTGCAGTAATAGTGATGGTGGGTACAGGATTTTGAAGTAGTAGTAATAAGGGAGGTCATGGAAATTAGAGAACATCATTTTTGGTTTTAGAATATTAAAATAATTATGAAGATTCTATGCCAGGGTAAAATTATAACTACTTTTGTTTTCTGTGTGTATGTGTGTATATATATATATATATATATATATATATATATATATATGAGTGACTAAACAAATTGTTTTAAAGTTTTTTCTTTAATCATCATGTCGTGCCTCTAGCACGTATATCCCTGACCCTCTCTCGCCACTTTTCCCTATCGTTCATTGCTTCAGGCAGGTCTTCAGGGCTACATTCTGTATCCTCACATAGCTGCTGAATGTATGTTCGTGCTGGTCGTCCTGCTTTTGCCCGGCCATATGTGGGGGTCCATAAGAGTACATCACTTATGAGCTCGTCCCTGCTTCTCCAGCAGTGTCCTGCATGTCTGGTTTGTCTAACCTGGATAGTTTTTGTGATAGGAGGCATGTGGGCGTATAGTTGGTGTCTTGTGGGGTGTTGCCGCCAGGACTTGTTCAAGATTGCTTGCAGCATTCTTGTGTAATTGCCGTCTAGCTTCTTCTCCAGCTGTTTAGTTAGCGTCCATGTAGTGCATCCATACAGCAGTATCGATACGACAGCTGCCTGGAAGAAACTGCGTTTCATTTTATCGGTTAGGTCTGATTTCCATATGATCAATTGCCTATTGATGGCTGTCCATGCCTTTGTTAACCATGTGTCGATGTCCTTTTCGGTTGATGAGACACTGCTTCTTAGGTAAGTGAATTTGTCTACTAGTTTAAGAGCGGTTCCGTCTAGTGTGGAGATATCACCTGTTTGATTATAGCACATATATTCCGTTCTGTGTGCATTAACATGGAAGCCTATGCCTGCAGCTGCTCATTCCAAACTATGCAGTAATGTTTCGGCCCTGTTGGGTGTATTTGCCAGTATCGCTATGTTATCGGCGTAGTCGGTGTCGGTAATTGTTTTTGCGGGGTACCTTCTGCTTCTTTTTTTTGTCAGCTCGAAGTCGTTTTCTCTGATTTTATTGATCGATGTTCTAAGTATGTAGTCTAGACAGATGATAAAGAGGTATGGGTTAGACAGCGTGTCTCCTTGTAGTACTCCTGCTACAATGTCGAAGTATTCTGTGTCTCCATCTGGTGAATGTACTTTCATTTTAGTGTTTCTATAGAGAATCGTTATTGCTGCTACGGTTTCTTTAGGTAGGCTGTATGCTAGTAGGATTTGTTCCATCTTTCCTCTGTGAATGGAATCGAAGGCCTTGGTAAAGTCGACAAATAGTAATGTCGCTTGTATGTTTTTTGCCCGCACACCTTCAAGGATTCTACGGATGGTCAATATTTGTGAGGTTGTGGATCTATTTCTTTGGAAGCCATTTTGGTTTTTCCTCAAGATGTTGTTGATTTTGGCTTCTATGTGGTTTCGTAGTCAGGCATTGTAAATTTTGGCTGCTTTGGATGTATACTCTAATACTACCCTGCATAGCAGAATAAAGTCTGAAAAATTATTACCTTACCTTGATTACTAAAAATTTCATGTGTTTGATGAAATACACACACGTAAGCCTTGGAACACTAAATGAACTCAACAACAAACTTAACCACCCAAAAATATTACATTCTAATGATCACATAGTTATTAAAATATTAAATGAAAAATTCATTATTCAAAAATCCTTTAATATTTAGACTGGCCATCCTGCTAAATGACATCTTTGAGTAAAAAGAATAGCAAAACCCTGGAAGCTATAAATATGTTCAAAATTAAATATTTAAATTGTTAGTTTTAAAGTTGAAGCTTTATTCACATCTGAAACCGATTCTAATACATTCATTCACCTTTCAATCTTGAAATGAAAACAGCCATGAAAAAAAAAACAGGTGGAAACCCATCGGGGTTAAATTTATGTATAAAATCTTTTGCAACTATTGCTATACAATATATAAAATACACATATATGTGAGTGTGTGTATAATAATATATATATATATATATATATATATATATATATATCACATGCACACAAATATGATATAATTTTACACCAGTATTGAATCTTCATAATCATTTTAATGTTTTAAATTTATATTGATGTTGCTGTACATACAGAACAATATAATTTTACAAGGTCAGTCAGTTGATGTTCCACTTATATATATATGAGAGAGAGAGAGAAAATAAACTTTGTCTTTCAATGAGATGAAAAAAAAAAGAAATTAAAGAACTTAGGCTGAATAATACACCCCTACCTTCAGTGTGAGGATTTTCTTTACAACCACTTGTTTATAAGTTAAGTGCCCTTGAAATCTCATGGAGATAGGTGAAATGATAAACACACAAATATGTTACTGGTTATTTGCTGGAAATACATTCCTTAGCTGAATGTTAAGTAAATTAGCTGAACATTCATGCATTCCATAGTTTGATAAATTATATATATGGAGGGGTTGGGTGAATACTTACTTTCACTTGAACATTGTGTGCTCAAATTCTTGAAAGTATAACCTAATTCTCCTCTGTTTACCTGTCAACATTTCTAATAAAAGCATACATTCATTGGTATTGGAGGGGGAACAGATGTCAACTGCACCCTCTGCAGATGGGTAAGACACACAATATATGATTAAAGGCACACACAGTACATCTGAATATGAAACTAACCTGTATCTGGTGGGGCTCCAATTCTGAAGCTTTGGAGAGTGTGGAGTACACCTTTATAGCCATTACTTTAAAATCCACCCTAACCTAGAGTGGTAATACCTATTAGGGTCCCATCTTTGGGGTGAATAGATCTCTTTGAAAATGAATCATTTTAGACAGGAATACTTGATACCATGTAACCATGTTCAAATTAGTTGTATTAATAGTTACTGGAAGCTATTATTGTTTATTAAGGATTATTATCATTATTAGTTACTTGATACCTTATAATTGCTTGCATATTATTGGTGTTAGATAGGAATACTTGAAACAATATAATTTTGCAAACAAATGATTTATTAAATAGGAATAGTTACTTTGAACTATATAATTTACAACTGTGCAAATTATTTGTATTAGATAGGAATAGTCAATATAACTATGCAAACAAATAATAAATAAAAAAATTAAAAAAAAAGGTACAACAGTGAAATTGGAAAATATATTTAAAAATAATATATATATGCACACACATACATATTTGATTAAACAATTTGCTATCAAATATGTATTACCAAAGAAATATTGCACACACACACACACACACACACACACACACACACTTTTCAACCATTGGAATGTTTTGTTTCTTCTCAAATATGGTAACTTCTTAATTCTGCTAAAATGTTTGAAGGTCTTTCTTTTGAATTCACATTCTTCTGAATTGAAGACTTTTATTTTTTTAAAATTTTAACTTAACCGAAGAATATAGGTAGTTTTTATCATTAGAGTAAATTGGCATAATGGTTAGTGTTTGCCAATAGCCCAGGAGACCAGGGTTCAATCCCGGGTCAAGTCATACCAAAGACTCAAAAATGGTACTTGATGCCTCCTTGCTTGACATTCAGCATTATAAAGTACGGATCAAGGGTAAAGTGGAGCAATCCAAGGAAAGGAGTAGTGCCCTCCCCTGCACTTTGGTGTAGTAGCTATCAAAAAGACGGGGTATTTTAATCTGGTTATATATGGACAAATAGTGTTTTTATTTTAGCCCGTTTGTTTTATAAATATTTAATGTGTTGTGCTACATTCATCATAAGTTTGTCAAAAAGGAATTTTCAACTTACCGCTAGATTCATGTCCTATACCCCTAAAAAGTGTCAATGCCATGTAAACAGCCATTCTGCACACTGATTGGCTATAAGCAATAGCCAATCAGTGTGCAGAAACTAAGGTCTATGTTGGCAAAACTCAATATAAGCCAGTTTAGCTGCTAGCATTGGAATACATGAGTGGCGCACTGGGTAATGATCATCCTGAATGGGATTGAGCTGGCGAGGGGTTATGTTGAAATGCCCGAAATCCTCAATAATCCAATCAAAAACATAACTAACAATGCCAACCAGCACCCTTTTAATTGAATAGGCATATTTTAAACACATGCGCAAACACACACATACACACATATATATAATTTAAAAGTAATCAAATCTTTGGTATTAAGTAACCCAGAAAGAGTTGATCTACCATAAAATCAACCGCCCAACAATCCCACTTTGGTGTGATGTATGTCAAATTCTGAGGCTAAAAGCAGGCAGGTAGGTAGTTAAACCAGTATTGAATTATAGATTTTTATAAATTGGGATTTAAGAAATATTGAATATTGACAATAAAAATGTATTTTTGCGTAAACTGATGCTTTTATTAGACTAAAGAATTTGAGAGGGAAGATGGAAGAACTATTGGATATGGATATATTTTGCAGGCTGTGAATGAAACTCTACAAGATTGACAAATTGAATTTATGTTGGGATCCTGTTCAAGCTTCTAAGTTGAAATAGCAAATAAATTACAGTTGAACTTTAACTTTTGAGTTTGCAATCATGGATTAAATAGAATTTTTTTTAATGTTTTGTGGGCAACTGCTGAAAATTGCGAATATTGTACATATCAGATACTATCAAAAAGTATCAAGACTGAAGTTTAACATTTTTTTTTTTTTTTAAATTTAAATGAAAACGTGTGCATAGCTGAGGTGCTTATGTAATAAAGTGATGCTGAAACTTCGAGATGAGTCAATACCAGTTTGGTAAAAAGAAAAAAAAAGCTGGTCTTAATACTTTTTGAACAAAACATTTTTGGAGAAAGACAGGAATTTACAAATACTGTGTCCTTCCTGCTTATTTGACCCCCTAGCTCCATGCAACTTTTTCTTGTTTACTAAATTGAATATTCATCTTGAAAGTAAGATTTAAAGACAGGAAAAAAACAAAACAAAACAATTCAGCTTCATACCACGTATAAAAGAGTTTCAGTAGTACTTCCACCAATAGAAAACTCTCTGGAGTAAGTGTTTTGAATGTCAAAGAAACTATTTTGAATTATTTGTTTCTACACATTGTTTATTTGTCTTGTTAAATACACCTTCAGTCTTGATACTTTTTTATAAAAATGTTTAAGATTAGCAACTGTTTAGAAAAGTAAATTTTTAGTAGGTCACAATGGCATAAAATATAATTATTAATGTATTTTATCACTTGCTACTATAGATATACTGTGTATGTTGTATCATATACTCTGTGTATGATATTGTGTTTCATATCATATACTGTGTGTATCTTGTGTTGTGTACTCTGTGCATTTCTATATTGTATTACCTATCTTGGTTTGCTAGGTAAGAGTTTTGATATTCTAATTCTAGATTTATAAAAAATACTGTTATTTTGCAGTGTATTTGTTACTATTTTATTTCATTAGTATTAAATATGGTCAACAATGTTATGGTGAGGGTAGATATTTGCTGTTTTAATTTGTATTTATGCAATATAGCTACTTTCTTTTCTAATAAGTTAACTAAAATGAAATATCTGGGGTACACAGAAACACAATAGACAGATGCATCCTCCCTTTCCCTAAAAAGGGTGACCTCGGAATAGCCAAGAACTACCAGGGTATAACCCTTACATCCATAGCGGTCAAGATCTACAATGCTCTACTATGCAACCCTGTAGAACCTAAAATTAAGAAAATACTTTGGAAGTACCAAGATGGTTTTCGGAGAAATCGATCCACAACATCACAAATTTTGACTATCCATTGAATTCTAGAAGGTGTTCATGCAAAACAAAAAAAAACTCAAATCAAGAATATTGTCCTGCAACTTCTCCAGGACATTTGACTCCATACACTACGGCCTCCCCAAAAAAGCCATCAAAGCCATAATGATGCTATATAAAAACACGATAGTAAAAGTCTGCTTACTAGATGGAGACAGACTACTTGAATATTGTAGTAGGTGTGCTGCAAGGAGATACATTAGTCCCATACCTGTTTATTATCTGCCTAGACTACATGCTTAGAGCGTCTATAGATTTAATGAAAGAAAATGGTTTCAAGCTGGCAAAGGAAAGAAGTAGAAGATACCCTGCACAAACTATTACGGATGTGAACTATGCTGATAACATAGCACTTACAGCAAATATACCCACCCAAGTCAAGTCCCTGCTACATAGTCAAGAATGAGCAGCAGGTGGCATAGGCCTCCATTTCAATGTAGACCAAACAGAATACATGTGCTTTATTCAAAGAGGCGACATCTCCACACGAAAGGGTGGTCCTCTGAAACTAGTTGACAAGTTCACCTACCTAGGAAGCAGTGTCTCATCAACCAAGACAGACATCAACATGTGACTAGTAAAGGCATGGACAGCTATCGATAGGCTATTGGTCATATGGAAGTCAGACCTGACCGATAAAATAAAACATTTTTTCCAAGCAGGTATCGTGTCGATACTGCTATATGGATGCACCACATGGACGCTAACTAAATGTATGGATAAAAAGCTTGAAGGCAATTAGACAAGAATGCTGCAAGCTGTATTGAACAAGTCCTGGAGGCAGCACCCCACAAAACAGCAGCTGTACGGCCACCTACCACCCATCATGAAAACTATCCAGAGCGGAGGTGCCTGTGGTGTAGTCGTAGGAAATGGACACGGCGACACGAGTTCAAATCCTGGACGAGACTTATTGCATTTCACATAGCACTAATACCCTTGGGGAAGGTATGAATCCAATTATTCTCCCTCCAGCTATGGGTAAATAGTAGGACAGACTAGGTTCTTCAGCCTTTGTGAGGCAACTAGTCTAGGAGAAGGAAAACTCTGAATTCAAACCTGTTTAACTTCGCTTAAAAATTGACCTTGTGTCATATCCTACCCGAGCGGAGGGGTTGGTAAATAGTATCATGAAAACTATCCAAGTTAGATGAACCAGACATGCAAGACACTGCTGGAGAAGTAAGGACGAACTCATAAACGATATACTCCTGTGGACCCCTTCACATAGACGAGCAAAGGCAGAACAACCAGCTAGAAACTATATACGATAGCTCTGTGCCTATACAGGATGTAGCCTTAAAGACCTCCCAGGAGCGATGGACGATAGAGACGGGTGGCGAGAGAGAGTCGGGGAGATTCGTGATGGCAGCGCAACATGATGATGGTATTTGTCTTGAAGTAAATTTGTCCAATATTCATAATAATAGTTTGGACAGTCATTTCATTTTTTTTATGTAGTGTGTGTGTGTGTGTGTATATATATATATATATATATATATATATATATATACCCACTAGATTGTGTCAAGTTGTACAATATTTTATAAAATTATTTACTTTACTCTTCAAGTTAAAACAGAAGTATCTTAGGATTCAAAGTAGAAGCCATTGTGTTGCACCATCTGAAACCACCTTTCTGCCAGTTCTTTGATCCCACACTAATATTAGTTCTTGTCATTTGAGGTGAAGAACTCCTTTACTGAAGCTACCACCTTCTCTTTCTTATTTGAAGTATCATGAATGCAGGAAAGGAAGTATTGATTGGAATGGTAATAATCCAAGGGGGTGAGATCCAGACTATGCTGGATCAGTTTTATTCTGGGTTGTTCAAGCGGTATGAAGTCTTGGATTATCTTGCACCAGAAGAGCTTGCATTCTTTTAACCAATGCTGGGTATTTTTGCCACTCAGTAATGTACGTTTGCTTCAGCTGTTTGGAGTACAGGGTGATATCAGTGGTTTGACTGTTCAGTACACTCATAGTAAATTAAGTAAAGTTGCTGACCTTAGTCGAGTCGAGGGTGACCCGAAGGTTCCCTTTTCAATAGCTACTACACTGAGGTGTAGGGGAGGGTGCTACTTCATTCCCTGGATCGCTCCACTTTATCCTTGATCCTTACCTTGTAATGCTGAGTGTTAAACAAGGCAGCATCAAGTACTATGTTTCAAGTCTTTGGTATGACTCATCCACGGATTGAACCCCACTCTCCCAGGCCATTGGTGAACACTACTCATTAGGCCAAGGGCTGGATAGTAAATTACAATCTCATAATTCTACCAGATCATCTTGTGTTTGAAGCACTGATATTGCAAATATTCATTGGAGGATATATAAGGGTAGAGATTGTTGTTTTTTTTTGTTTTTTTTTTAAGTTAGCTGGTGGGTGGGTGGGTGCTTGCATGCTTGGACTTGGGTGCTGAGTGGTTTCCTCCGTGTGGGCAGGGGGAGTAAGGAGAAAAAAGGGTAACGGGAAATTTTAGCTCTCAAAAAATAAAAAAAATAAAAACTGATTGACTACTGTCTGAAAATTGTAAATACCATAAGTAGAACATTTTTTAAAAATTTAAAACAATATTTTAAAGCCCTTGGAGTAAGATTCCTCATCAGAACAGTATGCAAGGAGGGGCTGCTAGTATGGAAGTTGGAAATATAAAATCTGGTCCAACTGGGTTGCTTGGGGTGGGGTCTGTGTTGTAAGACCTGAAATCCCCTGGGAACTTGAGAAAAACATCACTGACGATCCATACTGACATAGTGAAGACTTGTATGAAATCAAAAAGGTGGGCTGAAAAGTTTGTGATGACATATCTGCTGTTGATAACTTTTTTGACTTATGGGATTCAAGCACTGCAACACTGATGGAAAGTTAAATGTGTGCAAAGAAATGACTGATGTAAAATTTTTACTGTTACATAGCAATACTTGAAGCCATTTAACTGTGTGCAAACAAATGATTAATAGTAAACAATTATTCGTATTAGGTTGAAATACTTGAAACCATATAACTGTGTGCCAAAAAAAAAAAGAGCTTGGGTTCATTTAAAAATGTTTTTACAAATCATATGTTTAATATATATGTATAAAGAGGATTTGGCATTAAATAACCTACAATAGTTGATATGCCATAAAACCAAACCAAACTGATAGAAAAACTATGTGGACTGCGGGGGTGGGAACTATGTTGAAAAATAAACCTCATTTAGTCACATTCCATGTGAGTATCTTGGTCAGCCTATGAACTTTTCAGCCAAACCTTGTACACATGCACGCATGCGTGCGCGCGTTGAAGTAATCAAGTTACTTGAAATAATTTTCCCTCATGACTTTGTTAGAATTTGAATATTTTATGCATTGTGTGGGAATCTTTGATGTTTTTTTTGTTTGTTTGAGGTCAGTAGAAACTGTCAATCTTGTTAAATTCTCTTTTAATAGTCAGTTCTTTGGAGATAGCATTTTAAAATGTTTATACTTTGAATCAGTCATATTAACTTTGTGTTTTATTGTTGCAGAAAAAGACAGACTTTCAAGACAAATACTACTCTCCCTCCCTCTCTCCTTTGGTATCTTATTTGTCTCCTTATATTTGTTCTTGCTTGTTTTGTTTTTTTCGTTCTCAGCAGACGGACGCTCAATTTAAAGAAGGAAAAAATATCTAGCTTAACCCATTAGTCACTTCAGAATTATTACAACTATTGTCTATAGAGGTACTGGCTCAGTTTTTCTTTATAACACAACATTAGATACTCTTGTGTATATATATATATATATATATATATACACACACACACACACACACTTGACTAATTATGAAATAGTGTTGCTAATATGTGTATACTTTAGCATCTCTTGCTTGAGCACACACACACACACACACACACACACACACACACACACACACACACACACACACACTGTATGTTGTGTACGTACATTTTAACTCTCCCACATGCATGTCTATATTATAGTATCACCTCTTTCTTCTTTCTGCAAATTTACTTTTGTGGTATTCCTCACTTCCACCTTCCCCAAAATACTTAGGTCTTCTCATCTGATATAAATTTGTTACTTGCCAAAGGTTTTTGTTTTCAAGGCTGGACAGTTTAAGTCCTTATTTTTATCCAGACTGAAAGATAAAAAGTTTTATAATTTATTTTGATTATGTAGCATTGATAGATATATGTACACTAAAGTAAAGTTAGCAATCTTAGTCAAGGGTGACTTTACCTTTGATACATACCTTTATAATGCTGAGTGTTAAGTAAGGCGGCATAAAGTACCGTTTTTTTTTTTTTTTTTTTTTTTTTTTTTTGAGTCTTTGGTGTAACTCGACCTGGGATTGAATCCCGGTCTCCTTGACCATGGGCAAACACTCTACTCAGCTACTAATATAGCTCTATATAACTTGTATCATTCTGTGTGTGTGTATGTTGTATCAATAATGATTAGAATATTCTGATTGTATGCACTATAGAGGTATCCTGGGTGGGACATTAAACTGCATCTGGTGGAGAGGCTCTTGTTCTTGAACTCTAGGGAGTGTGGAATGCCCTCTTCATTGCTATTACTCCCATGTCCTGGGTAAAGTTCCATCTGTACATCTATTTGAAAATTATTAGAATTAGAGAGGAATGATTGAAGCCATATAAATGTATGCCAAAAAATTAAGTAATAATTGTGACTTGAAACCATATAATTGCATAGAAATCATTAATATTACCAATACTTGATACCATGTAACTGTATGTAAATTATTTGGATCAAAAATAGTTTACTTGAAGTTATAATTATTTACAAACTTTTATTTAATAGGAATAGTTAATTGAGAAGATTTAACTGTGTATAAATTATTTTATAGTACTTGTCTTTAATTGGAATCATTTTGAGATGAGGTTTCTTAATCTGAGAATTAATTTTTATTTATTGTGGACTTTTTTTCCTCATCTTGGTAGTTTTTGTGTTGTTTCTTCTTTCACTACGTTATAGTACTTATTTTATAGTACTTATTCCATGTAACTGTGCAAAAAATTAAGTCGGACTAGTGACCATGTAATTGTGTATGAATTATTTACAAATGATTATCATTATTTACTTGAAACCATATAAAAAAAAAAATGACTTAAATTTGATGCTTGTGTTATTTGATGATGATATAAAATTAAGTTGTTAAAATGAGTGAAGAAGTAATTAGAGAAATTTGGGTCTGAACCAGGCTAGATTTAAATTAATAAAATTTCTCTTTGATATGTGTCTTCCATCTCCCATAGCTTCTAGTCCAGTTAGAGGTAAACTGTGGCTTGTGGGTCACATGAATCTTGTGGTACTTTTTGCTTGGCCCACCTAATACTTCAATTTTTTAACAGAAGAGATCTTTTTGTCAAAGAGGGAAAAAAAATCAACTTTTTTCTATTTCTAAGGCAGTTGCTTATGCATATAGTCTTCTGTAGGGAAAATAGTTGGGGTGGTGCTTTCAACGTAAAATTTACCTTGAAATTTTTTAGTTGTACAGCCTACCTGATGAATAGCCATATCTCTTGCGGCTCACTTCTCGATAAAGGTTGCCTAGGCCTAGTATATTCTGGTGTGCTAACAAGCTGCCCCAACAAAAGTATAAACTTTTATCATATTATCTTCAAAGTAAAATAGTAGATATCTTTGAATGTAAATGACCCATATAAGTGTCAAAATGCAGAAAATTCCTTTTATATGAAAGTTAATCCACTAATTTCATATACTTGACCTTCACACAAATGCACACACTTCTTATCAGTTTTTTTTTATAATATAAATAAATAAAATGCTTATTTTGACATGGAAATATATTTGGTGTTTTCTCCCCACCTGTAAATTATCATGAACAATTTAGAAAGATAAAACTGATGAAAGTTAGTAGAATTAAACACTTAATTCTGAACTGCTATAGGCACATTCTCATAGAAAATATCAATCCACAAAATAGAATTTAAAACTTTTAAGTTGTATATTTAAATAATTAAATTAACTCAAAGAATCCTTTCTTTTTAAACTTTAGGGCCCTGAGCTGCTCATGCCTGTGACTCACTCTGGAGTTGTTTAAATTTTTTTTTTTTTTTTTAAAGAAAATAATTATCATAATTATTTGTGAATAAGATCTACTATTTTTGTAGATTTTTCTGCCCAAAAGTTAGGACTGCATATCATACATGGGAATTATATCAATATTATTTTTTTCTGGCCACGTGCCTCACCATATTCAGAAGAAGATGACCCTAAAGTAGAGAAATATCCACTGGAATGTGTGTGTTTATATTTTATTTCTCCTAATGTGGGCTTATTTCTGTTACATGCTTTGTTTCATTTTTGTTAAACATGTCAGTATTTGCTCAAAATGCTGTGTAGATTTTGTGTTTTAAGACGTTAGCCACAGCATAGTAAATTTAATATAATACCAACACAATGATTTTGATAAAGGATTCATACAAGAACTAATCACTGCCAACACTAAAATTAACACAGATGCCAATGCTTTACCTAAAAGACACATAGTTGCATGAAGAGGTTTGTTCAGGAATGAGATTATCATCTCACCCTCTGATAAAGGTGGAGGTGTTGTCATTATAGAATCTCTACATTACAACAACAAAATAATGAAATCATTAGCTAACAAAAGTTAATAGGAATAAATCTCTCAACAAACCCACAGACATTTTTAATAAGTTCTATAGTTATGTCTCGGACTGGAATTGCACACACGTCCAATATTGGAAAATCTTTAGCCAAAATATTATCCCTTCTCTTAGGTACGATTAGCAATTCACACATGAAAAACTCTGGTGATTTATTCAACAGATTAAATAATATAAACATGGAAAACAAATCTCTAATCAGTCTTGACATAAAATCATTATATACCATTATTCCTGTTAAAAATTGTATCAAATGTTTAGAAATTCACTTCTAGAAAACAAACATTACCTTAACTTGTTAACAAAATAATTAAAATTTGCGCAAAACATTGCTTTTTTTATTTCAATATAATGGTGTGTTTTTTTTATAAACAAAAATTCAGTTTATCCATGGGTCCTTGTATGTCTATTTTTTGAATTTCTTGAATCTGGTCCCTTTGAATTTTTAATGTAAACAATATGAATTATTTTTAGTCAGTTCAAACTGATAGTTGTGAACAAATCCTATTTGCCAACCCCTCTGCTCGGGCAGGATATGACACAAGGTCAATTTTTAAGCGGAGTTTAACAGGTTTGAATTCAGAATTTTCCTTCTCCTAGACTAGTTGCCTCACCAAGGCTAAAGAAATCAGTCTGTCCTACTATTTACCCATAGCTGGAGGGAGAATAATTGGATTCATACCTTTCCCAAGGGTATTAGTGTCATGTGAAATGCAATCATTCTCATCCAGGATTTGAACTCAGTCGCCGTGTCCACATCCTACGCCGATAACCATTACACCACGGTTGTGAATAAATGGTAAATTAAGGTTAGATTTAGCTGTTGCAAATCATAAAAAGGTTGGTGTGTAGTATACATGAGAATTTTTTCTTTCCAGAATTTAGGGGTGTATGCTATACATGAATAATTACAGTAGATGACAGATTTTATTCATTATGTGTGTGTGTATGTATTTATCCAACCTTTTCTACCACTGATAGGATTTGACATAAGGTCAATTTTTAAATGGAATAAAGCTAGTTTGAATTCAGTTTTCCTTCTCCTAAACTGCTTGCCTTAACAAGGCTAAATAAACCAATCTGCTTTATTTACTCATAGCTTAGAGGAGAACAGATGAGTTCATGCCTTTGTCAAGGACATTAGCATGAAGTGAAATACAAACAGCTTCCTACAAGATTTGAACTCTGTCACCAGTTCCATTTTTTATGGTAATAATCATTGTTAAGTACACCTCCACATGTGTGGATTCATTGATTGATTTTAATGGCATATCAACCCATCTAGGGTTATTTTATGCTTCGAGGTTAGGGAATTGCATTCATTGTACATTATTTACATTTTGTGTAGTTTTATCTTGATTTTTTTTTTTTTTTTTTGCACACAGTTATATCAATTATCCCCATTGAATACAAATAATTTATACACAGTTATATGGTATCAAATATTCCTATCTAATATAAATAACTTGCACACAGTTATATGGTTTCAAGTATTCCTATCTAATACAAATAATTTGCACACAGTTATATGGTTTCAAGTATTCCTATCTAATACAAATAATGTGCACACATTTATACATCAAGTATTTCTAAGTTGGAGACCTTAGTCGAGGGTGACCTGAAGGCTCTCTTTTCAATAGCTACTATACTGAGGTGTAGGGAAGGTTGCTACTCCATTCCCTTGCTCCGCTTTATCCTTGATCCTCAACTTGTAATGCTGAGTGTTAAGCAAGGTGGCATCAAGTACCATTTTTTGAGTCTTTGGTATGACTGGAATTGGGATTGAACCCCGGTCTCCCGGACTATTGGTGAACACTCTACTCCAATGTGTTTGCCAATGGTCCAGCAGACTAGGGTTCAATCCCAGGTCAAGTCATACCAAAGACTCAAAAAATGGTACTTGATGCCACCTTGTTTAACACTCAGCATTATAAAGTATGTATCAAGGGTAAAGGAGCAATCCAGGAAATGGAAAAGTCCTTCTCCTATATTTCGGTGTAGTAGCTATTGAAAAGGGAGCCTTCAGGTAACCCTTGACTACTGTCGCCAACTTTACTTATTCCTATCTGATACAAATAATTTGTACACAACTGTATGATTTCAAGTGTTCCTATATAATACTAATAAATATATGGTTTCAAGTAATTATTTCTATTTAATAATAGTCTTTTGTTTGCACACAGTTAAATGGTTTCAAGTAATTAATAATAATAATAATCCTTAGCAAACAATTAAAGCTTGAAGTAACTATTCTTGATAGAAATTATGATTCATAGTTATATGGCATCAAGTATTCCTATCAAATACAAATAATCTTTAAACAGATCTATTGGGTGGGGGAGTCCTCATGGCATGAAGGTTAAAGTGCTGGACTGTGGCCTTGAAGTAAACGAGTTCAAACTCCAGTCATGTCATTACATTCACTTTCAGATTAATACTCCTGGAAAAGATGTAAACCCCTTATTTCCCTAGCCGTACTAGGATGACTTTGGCATTAAATAACCTACAAAGGTTGATATGCCATTAATCAAACCAAACAGATCTATTTGACCCATAAATGGGGTTCTAACAGGTACTACTACTTGGGATCAGAGTGGATCTAGAAGTAATGGCAATAAAAGAATACTTCACACTCCCCTACCTCTCCAGAACTGTAACCCCACTATTAGATGCAGGACACCTTTTTTTGAGAGGGTCATACTCCTCTGCATAGGATGCAGCCAGCATATTCTAAGCTCTGCTGACTCTGTGTATATGTGTGTGTGTGATATATATATATATATATATATATATATACACACACACACATTTTTTTTTCACCTAAGACTGTGTTGGAATTTCTCTTGTCTTATCTTTCAAAGGTCATACATACTAATGGTTTGTATCGTATACACTTCAAGGTGTATAGTTTAGTTGAGATATTTATCATTTTTTATTTATTTATTTATTTATTTCAATATTTTATTTATTTATTTTTTTTAAAGTTTAAAAACAAGCAAAAGAAAAGTGTACTGCCTGAATTCTAATTCTGCTAAAGAAGTCATTATTGCAAATATAAAAATAATTTTGTTCTTGATCTTTTCAGCTATGCCTGAAGAAAACTGTTTTTTAAATAGAAGAAAAGTTTCAACAAGATTATTTGAAATTTGTTTTTGACGTCATTATTACTTAGTTTTATTATGTAGGGTGTTTAAAATAAAATGTTAATATTCCTATGGGAATTCCTTTTATATTCTGATTTTAAAGTCACCACCTATCACTGCATTATTAGAATCTTCTCCATAATGAATTCTGCTTTTCTAATTAAGATACCCCTATAGAAATATTAACAATTTTTTAATCACCTGTGGAAGATTCCAAGTTTGTGTTAATAGGGACAGTGAACCAGTGGAGACTATTAACAATTATATCATAAAGCTACTCTCACAATGGTATTAAAATTTTGTTGTACTCACCTTATAAAATGAAGAAAATAACTTTCTTTTTTCTTTTTCTTTTTTTTTAATTGTTTGATAGTGTCTATTTTATTTTTGGATTATTATTTGGATTATCATTTATACTGAAATTAAGTTTTGAATAATTTTTCTTTCATCTTAGTTTTGCCTTTTGGTGTGTTTAAGTTGGATAGTATTTTTCTAAATTGGTTATTGAATATAAGTATCATGGCTTCCAAATAAAAGTAGTCTAACATGAAATTTAAACTTGCATCCTTAAAGCCCAATCAACATGGATGTCACTTTCTTTTTTTTTTTTTTTTTTTTTTTTTTTTTGACATTTGTTCACGAGAATCAATTAATCCAGTGGAGTCAAGATTTGCAGTGATCTACCTCATCTGATGAGCCATATTATCTTCTGTTTATCTAATAGTCAAGTAAATGATGAACTTAGAAATTTAGACACTGTAAGATCATTGCTGAAATTTTGTTTGTATTTAAGTAAGCTCCATTTTGGATAAGTCTTACATTCAAATAGCAATTTTCTATTCAATTTATTTGAAAAAAAACCCCTAAAAGCATCTGTTGTTTATAGTTTGAGAGACTAGTAGATTCATGCCTTTCCCAGAAGCATTTCCTGATTTTTGCATTCAGTTTTTTTCGGCTGGTTTGCCAACCAATGCTAGGTAGCTTTATTTATCCTGCTTGTCTTCATATAGCTGGGATGGGGAAGGAGAAATTAGTTCCTTCTTTTCTCAATGACATTAGTGCCAAGGGAACATAAAATATCTTGACCATGATTTGAACCCTTCTTGCCAATTCATTTTTCTGTCCTTTTCGCTGTTAGGCCACAGCACTCCCAACAGTAACATATAACCATTTGCTTTCATTCTCTTGTCCCCAAAGGGGGTGTCCTCAGGGTGTAATGGTTAAAGTGATGGACTGCGGAATGGTAGTATGCGAGTTCGTACTCCAGTCGCGCTATTATGTTCACTTTCGAGCAAATACCCTTGGGAAAGGTATGAACCCTCTTATCCTCCCAGCTATGGGTTAAATAGCACCACTACTGTTCTTCTAGGAGAACAGCTTTGGCATTAAATAACCTACAAAGGTTGATATGCCATTAAACAAAGAAACCAAACCATCTTGTCTCCAAAAAACAAAACAAAATTGTTTGCATCAAAATGTTAGTTCCCTTGGATCTAGCTTTAAATCTTTTCTCTTGCATTAAAAACCCGTTTTAATATATATATATATATATATCATTTGAGCTATAGATATTTGTAGTCATGAAGTAATAAAATAGAGATCTTTTGTAAATTGTTCGGGCCACCAGGGAAAAAAAATTATTTTAACTCTATAGAGTTTCTGCTGAAACCATTTTTTTTGTTGTCTTTGTGTATGTTTCTATCTAACACCTCTGTCATGAGCTGGATGCGACACAGTTTTTCAGCAGAGTAAAGCTGGTTTAAATTCAGTTTAAGTAGGCCGGTTGCCATTCCAAGGCTAAAGAGCTCAGTCTACCAAGCAACTTTGGCTTGCCCTGTGGCTGAGGTAGCCTTTTATTTTATTAACTGTTGACACTGGTCAGTGTTTAAAGCCCTAGTAAAAATGCCTGAATTTGAAATGCAGATTTTCAAGATGGACGTAGGCACTTCCCTGTGAAGATTAGCTTAACCATATTTACCAACCCCTTCACTCGGGCAGGATATGACACAAGGTCAATTTTTAAGCGGAGTTTAACAGGTTTGAATTCAGAGTTTTCCTTCTCCTAGACTAGTTGCCTCACCAAGGCTGAAGAACCCAGTCTGCCCTACTATTTACCCATAGCTGGAGGGAGAATAATTGGATTCATACCTTTCCCAAGGGTATTAGTGCTATGTGAAATGCAATCAGTCTCGTCCAGATTTGAACTCGTGTCGCCGTGTTCATTTCCTACGACGATAACCATTACACCATGGGCACCTCCAGAAGATTAGGTTAACACTATCTGTGAAGATTAGGTTAACACTATCCCTCTATCCCAGTTTTACTTTGTGCCATATTCAGCTAGCTTATGATGTAGGACCCTTAATAACCATGGAAATCATTTTGAGAAATTAAAAGGAGAGACAGGATGATTATTATTTTTTTTTAAAGGTTGGGTGGTTTGTTTTATTTATTTTTTCTTGTACCATTAACTGTGAAGGCTAAACAAATAAAAACCAATGAATAGTAATGATAATCGTAGTAGTGCAAGGTAAGAGGCCTTTTTCCCTCTCTCTTTCTCCGCTTGACGTCATCAGTGTAATATTAAAATGTTAATCCATATTACTTGGATACCGGTCAGGGGTTGTAGTATTAGCACAAAAAGTACCTTGCTGTAGTATTTTATACAGATCATTTACTCCTAAATATTCACTATTATTTACTCTTCAGCTTGATAACGACTGCCATTTTAGTCTTATCTGGGGGGAGAAAATAAATTATTGGGAATTTTTTCATGGACAAATTTTTAATTAGAATCTAGACAATTCGTGGGAACCACTTGGGTTCCTGCTGTAACAGTGGCCCATAATAAAGATCAGGTAGGCAGTTAACTTTCTTGTTTTTAAAATGGCCGCCAATTTAGCTGTAGCAAAAGAAATCCCCTACTCCACCTTTAAAAAAAACAAAACAAAAAACTACCCCCCCCAAGAAAAATGAAAATGTCGTTCATGAAAAAATGTTATCTGCTAGATTTGAAGTGGTAGTCATTTTAAGTCTAGCACGGTAACAGTTTTGATGCTTTTGTGTTTTATCAGAAGTTAATTCTTATTAATTAGCAATGTATTGAGATTCTGAATTATTGGAAAATGATGTTCAGCGCGAATGATGATCCCCCCCCCATAAAACTGACATTCGGTTGAAAGTTAACTGGACGAGAAATTGCTTTATTCTCTAAGTGTTTTGTGTATTGGTCTAACAAAAATCTCGTTTTAATGTGCTACATTTTTCTGGGATTACGGTTTGGTTTATATATAAAAATTCTAAGTTAAAACTAACTGTACTCCGTTTAAAAATTAACCTTGTATCACATTTTGCTCGTAGCGGAGGAGATGAGTAAATCATGAAAACTTACTAATATACTTATTCAGAGTTTGAGATCGTTTTGCGCTATTTTTGTTTCTTTTTAAAGCCATTTATTCACTGCACATTAAAAGAATGTCATAAGTTTTAACTTAAAAAAAAAATCAAGATTAGCTTTTGTTTCCTCGTTTTACACTCTTTGATATCAATTTATTTTTTTTTAAAGATTAATTATCAATTCATATTGATTTGCATCTCAAACTCTAAACATTAACATTAAAGGTAACCCCCCCCAAAAAAAAACAGGTATATGTTATGCACATATTCTGTTTTTCGTGTTAAAAAGGTGGGGACATTGTTGTACTACTTTTATTAGAATTTTTAAAATTACTACACAAATGAAGCTGAGGGAAAAACAAACAAACTTATGTCTATATTTTTAGTCGTTTAACCTCGTATTTAAAACTTTATAACTTTCGCGTCCACTTCAAGTGTCTGAATCAAAAATAAAAAATGTCTATTCTCATGTCTGGTTTGGGTGTCTGGCTTTTTCAATCCTCCGTCTCCCCCCATCCCAACTACAAACTTTACCAGCTCCACACCTCCGTCGTACCCTTGCCATTTCTCCCTTCTTTACTGTGGAAGCTTTCTCATGGTTAAGTTTTTCTATATTTAGATCTTGTTCTGGAAAAAAATTCTCTTGGCTAGAGTAAGGAAGATAGACACAGAGAGAGGCCATAACAAATTACACACCATTGGAATCTTCCGGAGCTAATGGGAGAGGGGTTGTGGTTGGTTGATGATATATATATATATATATATATTGGTGTGGTCTTAAAAATAAAATATAATACAAAAAGAAGGCCAGCAAATCTTGGCTGTTAGAATTATGTTAGTGAGAATTCTATTATCTCCTGGTTCTGTTTCTTTTTAGAAATGAAAACTATGCACGCGCGTGCGCGAAAGGGGCTAGGGCTGCTGCTGCTTCTGGTAGAGGTGGTAAGGTTAATAGCACACAACTCTTTTTACTGGATGCCAGTAGTACACTTATACAAGTTCACATATCTGTGGCTATATATATATATATATATATATATATATATACATACACGTTATCTCCTTATCCTTCCATCCTCATTTCTTAGTCTTGACTTGCCTTGATAGACTAGTTTCATGGTACAGGGCGTGAAAAAAAAAATGTTGAGAAAAAAGAAAAAATAGATTCTCCACCCCACAAAAGAAAACAAGTGCAATTAATTGGAAAATGGTTTTATGCCATAAACCTCGCTTTTCTTTTCTAAATTTCCAGAGACATTTAATTTAGACAACTTAAAATTAATTAATGATTTTTTTTCTTTTTGATACTGATATTTATTTTGCTAAAATTTCTAATTGAATATTAACTTGGCATGTACAAAAATCACGCTTTTAAAATTCTTTTTATTGGCAATGTTATGATTTATAACGCGCTTTTTTTTTTTTTTCAAAAGTATGGCTAATAAAAAATTATTTTTTAATCTTTTTTTTTTTTTTTAACAAGTACTCGGAAAAGTTTTTTTTTCTTTTTTTTTTTCGATGTGACGCTTTTTATTTTCTGCGGGCCTCTAGGAAAAAAAAAAAATCTGTACAATGAAAAACCACACTTAAGGAAGACTTAAAATATATTATTTAAATAAAATATTTTGGCATTATTCTATATGTGCACCTGTTCAAGTATACCGGGCTAAAAAAAGGGGGGGGAATTCACTTTCACATTTTTATTTCAATGTAGAATGATCACCCATTTCTGGAACAGTTAGCATTGGAAAAGACAAGTAACCAGACTGGGTGCGCGTGTAGAATCTTATCAATATATATATATATATATTTTTAAATCTAATCAGTAATATCTATTTATTCCATATTTTTATATAAACAAAATTCCAATCACCTGCAGTGAGTTGGAAGAGTTTAATCTATGGATGTCAATTTGAAGCATCTTAAAAAAAAAAATTAACCTGAACTTTTTCTCATCAACCCACTTCCTTCGAAGATTAAGCTACAAAATAATAAAAAGCTAAGAAAAGCAATATTGTACTTATTTTACCATTTTTTTGAAATTCAAAAATATGGCATCTGTATGATGGTTGCCTTTATGAAAACTAAAGAACACAGTCTGCCCTGCTATTTATGCATAGCTTGTGGGTGGGGGAAAACAGATGGATTTATACTTTTCCTAAGGCCATTAATGCAAAGTAAAATTGACTCTCATTGACCGGTTTTTGTGTATGTGCAAGGTTTTTATATAGTATAGAAACTGAAACTGCATTTGTTAAAACAGAAATGAACAATAAATGGAACATTAATTTTCTTTAAAATAGTCCCTTGGCCATTAAAAACACTTATTTCATTGATTTTCCTTTTCTTTCTCTTTTTTTTCATTGTTTGAAACACCTCAGAAATTCTTTTGATATGGTGTGAATCTGTGCCTAATATTTGTTTAATATTTTCAACAACCTTAAAGCTGATCCTTGAGAGGAATGTTGCATTGCTGGATCTTGACAAAAGTTGCCAGAAATAAAGGCAAGATGAAAAGATGATGAGTTCACATCAGGTATTATGGAAAAGTCAGACACAAGGTCACTGAAAAAATACCACTCACTTTATTACGCCTTCTTCCTCCCTCTAGACTGGTTTTCAAATTGGGAAGTCTTGAAATGGTTTTTTTTTTTTTTTTTTAATCAATGAAGGAATTGCAAGTTGTAGTCCACCCCACAATGGTGGAGTGCTACCTCTGAAATTTAAGTCATTCTGTGTCCTTTACTGGTTAATAACTCTCTAAAAGAAAAAAAATCCCATCTCTCGTGTGACCATTTTTCGCACCTACCTTGAGTTCTCATGGTTGACTTTTGTTGTTGGTCACACAGCTGGTCACCAGGTTCACTTGAACTAGATAAACATAAAGCTGAGTATGTATTGAAGGGAGGGTGAAGGTATTTGGTTTTGTGCAATTTTGTTGAAAGAAGCAATTTGTGTTGTAATTCAAATATCATTTGGTCTTGATTTGTGGGATGAACATCTAAATTCTGAAATTGTTAGCATACATTTCATTTTAGTTATTTTGTGCATTAGAATATACTAATCATGGTAGCAGGATTTGACTTTTCAGAAAATTATCTAACCTGATCATAAAAGCTGTTGGAGGATATGATATAATCATTTATTATAAACATTGTTTGTTATGAATGACAGGACCGTTTAAAATATACATTAGCTCTTCTGCTAATTTGTAGGTTTTGAATAAGAAAACAAGCATAGGAAGAAGAAAGGAAAGAACATGAAAAAGGGGGAAAAAAGTGTGGAGGGAAGACTGAAGTGTAAAAAATTAGTGAAAAGGGAAAAAAGAAAGCAAAAGAAATAAAGCAGTAGACTCTACCTAATACTGAAAAAAATCTTTTGGGAAATAGATGAATTTCTATGAAATATTTTTTTAAAAAGATCAAGGAAAACTAACACACTTCATATTACAATAACAAGATAATTTTCTATTGCTCAAAAGTAACACTAGATAGTTGCATTGTTTTATAAAAAGTAAATACTCGATGAAGAAGAGTGAATATATTTACCTGCCCCACTACTATGTGACACATTGTTGAATTTTAAGTAGAGTAAAGCTGGTTTGAATTCAGAGTTTTCATTTTAGACCAGGGGTGGGCAAGCTGTGGCCTGCAGGAATCTCTAAAAAAAAAAGAATTTAAAAAAGAAAATAAACACTTGCACTTGAATTGAGACTAAATTTTTTTGATTTTAAAAGACGTGGCCCTTCATAACCTAATGATGCAGCCCTCCCATTAAAAAGTTTGCCCATCGCTGTTTTGGACTCATTGCTGAGCTAAGGCTAAAAACCAAGTCTGTCCTACTATTTATTCTAAGAGGGAGAACAGATGGGTTCATGCCTTTCCCAACAATGTGAAATGTGATATAAATTCAAATTGCCAATTCCATTTCATCCATGAACTATTATGCTAAGTAGGCCTCCACTGACTGACAATAGTGAATGTAAGTAAAGTTGGTGACCTTAGCCGAGTGTGACCCGAGGGCTCCCTTTTCAATAGCTGCTACACCAAGGTGTAGAAAAAGGCACTACTCCTCCTCCCCGATTTCTCCACTTTACCCTTGATACTTACCTTTTAATGCTGAGTGTGAAGCAAGGTGGCATCAAGTACCATTTTTTTGAGGCTTTGGTATGACTTGACCTTGGATTGAACCCTGGGAGCTATTTTGATGTTAAAACTTTTTTTAATCAACTTACTGTAAATTATGCTATACAAGTCAACTTTTTCAGGTTGGAGGTGGGGGAAACCTCAACAAAACTAGGGGTCAACTTAAACAGCAGGGCTAAAATCTAAACTTTTACCACAGGGTGGTCAACCAGTGGAACTATACTCCTAACAATTAATATACACCACTAATCATAACTCTAGCCAATTGCCACAAACATTTCCAAGTGAAACTTACATTTGATGAATATATTTAACAAATTAACCCAGATTAATATGAAATAATAAAACTGTAATATACAAATTAAGTATAAAATTAATGCTATATCACATGCCACTGTCAAATGATGCACTGACTGTAAATACTAACCGGAACGTCACATCACCCTGGCAGCCAACTATGGTATATTATTTATCTGCACAATTTTGTGACTTCATATGAATATTAACTCTAATCTGTAAGATTTGCATGTTTCATTTATAGCTGATATAATTCTGTTTTAAGAGGAAAAAAATTACATACACCATAAAGGTTACTTGAAGGTTATTTTGTTGGTGATTAAAAACTTGATTTTAAGATACCACACTGTAATTTTACAGGTATTTATTCATGCATATTTACAAACTTAAACTCCAATATAAATATGCTTAAAAATTATTTTAATCTATAAAAGAATGAACGATCACATTTTAAATTCCTTTTTAAAAATCTGTCTATCATCTGTCGCCTACTGCAGGTTTATGTCTAAACCAGAATTTTGAGATAGAAATTTTGAGGTCAGTTTATATGCCAGATCACCTTGTACACTGCAATTTACAGTAAATATGATCGTGTCTGTCATAAGAATAATAACAAGCTTTAAAACTCTTTGCTAAATTTCTGTAGTCTTTGGCAAGTGTGCTTTTGCTTTTAAAAATCTATGGGTATTGGATTGTATGCTATGCTGGTTTCTAAGAGGCAATAAATTCACTGAGCAAGGTATGTGGAATGCCTGACATCAATTTGAAGATGCCTACTTCTGATGGATTCAGGTTATCTTTGGGCAAAGGTGGAACACATCAACATTATTTAGATGTCATGTAAAACAGTAACATGCCCTGTTCAACAGGGCTGAGAATACACAGACAGTATCACCTGCAGAGTGATAAGACTCCTCTTGGCCCCTGAATGAGGTGTTCTGGGTATGACACTGAACCGCATTTTGTAGTGAGGCTTCAGTTCTGGAGATTTTGGGTATATGGGCTACTCCTCCATTGCCATTACTCTCAGGTCTTCTCTGACTTGGAGTGGTGGTATCTGTTCGAGTCCCATTTATAGGTCAAATAGATCTGTTTTAAAAAATTATTTGTATTTGATGGGAATACTTGATTCCATATAATTGTAAATTATTTTTATTAAGAATAGTTACTGGAAGCTTTGTTTACTTAAAGAATATTAATTACGTGAAAGAGTTGGGTAGTTTGGCAATTTGTTTCAGTATCAGCTTAGTATTTTTGCTTTCTAAGGAAGCCATTTATTTTCTTGTGTAATGATAACATTTTGAGTCCATATCTAATTTCGTTTGAGATTGACAAATTTGCAACTTAGTTCATTCAACTCGCAATTTCTTGTGTATTTCTGGTCTAATATTAAAAATATTTATATGACTGGAAAGAAAATAAAATCTTTCTAAATATGTGCTTTTATCCATTGAATTATTTTTACACAGTTAACATGGTATTTTGCTTCAAACAACTGGAAATGCAAACCGCCCCCCCCCTAAATTTTTACAGGTTACTTTGTTTCACAAAATCAAAATGAACAATCTTTATTAATATTCTTGAAATTGTACACTCAATTAGAAGACATCTTAAACTATATGCTGTTCACTTCTTCTCTGACTTGTGGAAGTGAATTCCTTCAAAAATTAAGTAATCAAAAAAAAAAAGAAAATAAAGCAACGTCTCAATAATATTAGATAGTTTCAGAATTATTTCAATATATAATGTGTGAAATTCTGATGTTTTAATGTCAGACTTTTTTGTGAAACTTTCAATTTGGGGGAAAAAACGAACTTATAAGAATTGCAAACTATTAAAAAAACGTAAACAAAAAGGGTGGCTTTTTTATTCGTTCTCTTTCAAGCTAAAGGGTTTTAAAAAAGATTAAATTGTTAAAGATACCTTTTATATTTTCAAAAGAATTTTGTCTGACTTTTATCTTGAAGAATATTTCTTTAAATAAGATTCAATATTATTTGATGGTGGTGTTGGAATAATTCTTTGATTTATTTGTATTATTATATATACAGTCGTGCTTTTAAAAAAGCTTGATATATATTGAAATATAGATATGAAAATCTATCTAAAAATAACAAACAAAAAAACCAATTTACATTGAAAATTTAAAAAGTGCCAAATTCGTAATTGTATATTCCAAAAAGTTTATGGAAGAAATTACTTTAAAATTGTCAATACTTGTTTGCAACATGCATGTGTTTAGACAAGGTACCAACAATTGTGACATCATTGATGTATTTTACAAAACCAAATCACTACCCCTGATTGTGGGGGGGGGGGAGAGAGATCGGGGAATTATCCGATTCTAATGGAATTTTCAGTGTCGATTCATTAATGAATGAATTTTACAATGCATTAGTTATATTTTCAAAAACTTTGTGATTTTTTTTTTTTTTCCCCATGTGATTTAATTTTGATCGTTCCCTTATTTTGGGGGCACAAAATATCAGTTAGGTAATTTATCCTTGAAACTTATTTAAATGAATAAAACCATAAAGGTATTTATAAAGATAAAATGATATAATTTTAATTTTAATTTAAAAAATTTTTTTTTTTACTTAGGATTAAAAACTTGTAATTTTGGAAATATACATTTTTAAAACTGAGATTAAAACTTTATTTTCTCATATCTAATTTTGCTTGATAGACTCTTAGATTTATTTGTGGAAAACAAACAATTTTACTCTAGAGACTCGCATATCTGGAAATATACACATTTTAACTGTGAAATTAAGAACTATTTTAATTATTCTTAATATCTAATTTAGGTGCATTTCCTAGATAAAAACAAATTTATTTTTTAAAAAAAATCGTTTTTTTGTTTACGACTTTATTTAGTGATTGGCGTACTGGATTACCTGAAAACAGTTACCCTTACAAAAATTGGACTTCATAAAATCTAACATTAAGGCAAAACTGACAACTATTTTTATTTTTACTCGCTATTTTGTTAACTTAATTTTACTACAATTTTTTAAAAACTGAAATTAAGTTGATTTCAGACATCGTCTTTTTTTTTTTTTACCCTATTAGAAAACATTCTATAATCTGAAAGATTTCCAAATGTCATATCTGTCGTATTTCCTTTTTTTTCTTTTTTTCTTCATTTCTTTTGTAAACAAATAGATTTCACATTTATTTCCTAAAATTAGTCAATTAAAGGTTTTTATCATATTTTTGTTCAATCTTTTCCTCTTACATTGGTATAAATGTTAATGAAATTAAATTTTTATTAAAATCTGAGTCTTTTTCAAAAGCATTTCTTTGGATATGGTCACTCAGTAGTGATAACACTAACCAAACAATTTCAGTTTAGTTAAAAATTTCAATGTGGTTTCACAGTGGGAAGATGAAACCAAAAAAGTCAGTTTTTCACTTAAAACCGCCTATCTCTACTTGAGAACATATAACTACAAACAGATTTCTATTATTTGATAGAAATAATTATTTGAGACTATATGATTATTAGTAGTGAATAAGAATATTTAAAACTATACAAATGTGTACAAATTATTTGTATTAGATAGGAATACTTAATATCATAACTGAATGTCAAAACTGCATAAAAATTGTAAATGTACAGTGAGCACAATTCCTTAAGCTCTAGGCATAAGCTAACACTCAATCAGTTGACATGCCATTAAAATCAATTAATCAAAACAGTTGCATCAATTAAAAGAATAAACTGCCTCTGTCCCATAATAATTGACACATTTAGTGTATGAAATTTATATGTACATGTAACAATTTACTAGGAATACTGACTGCTTAGTTGCTTGGGGTTGTAGAATATGCTTACTGCATCTCTGCAGAAGGGTAGGACTCCTCCAAAGAGTATCCTAGATATGACATCAAACAATTTGATGGTTAGGCTCCAGTAATGCTGGAGTTTTGAGGAATGAAAAGTACCCCTTCGTGGCCATCACTCCCAGGTTCACTCTGGGACCAGAGTGGTAGCACCTGATAGGGTCCTATCTATGGGTCAAATAGAACCGTTTGATTTTTAAACTGAGTACAAACAAATAACTTATACTAAATTGAATTGTTTGAAATTGAACTGTTTGATCATTCAACTGTATGTAAACAAACAACTGATGTTTAATTGAATTGTTAGTGATACATAACAATATTAGGTACCATTTAACTGTGTGCAAGAGAATGAGCTTAGGCTTGTTTAAAGACAATATCAACAAAATGTGTTTACAAATCATATTTAATATATATATAAGGAATATTGGCTCATTGGCCTAGTAGGTAGAGTGTTCGCCAATGGTCCAGGAGACTTGGGTTCAATCCCATGTCGCGTCATACCAAAGACTTTAAAAATGGTATTTGATACCTCCTTGCTTAACACTCAGTGATATAAGGTACATATTAAGTGTAAAGTGGAGGAATCTAGGGAAAGGAGTAGCGTCCTCCCCTACACCTCTGCATAGTAGCTATTGAAAAGGGAGGCTCCTGGTCGCCCTTGACTACTGTCACCAACTTTACTTTTATAAGGAATATTAGGCATTAATTAGCCTACAATGGTTGATATGCCATAGAACCAAACCAAACCAAAACCAGGGAATATTGAAAGGTTTTTTCGACCAAGAAGTGATTGACATTTTTTGTCTTCAAAAATTTTTATCTGGGAGGATCAATGAAACCTTAACAATATACCATGTGTGAATTGTTAGAATATATAGAATAGAATGTACATCTCATGGCTCTTGGTCATTTCGAGAACTTTTTAGTAACAAACTTATGGGACGGTGTATTTGATTGAAAACTATGGCTCAACCATTTGGTACTACAGAATTATCATATAAGTTTGTTGGTTGAGGTTTCTTCAATGGCATATCAACTCTTTATGGGATATTTAATACTGAAATTTGATTAATTTTTAAATATTTGATGGTAATAATTATTTTCAACATAGTATTTTTTAAAAAAAAATTGTACTTTATCTATAATTTGTTTTAAGTATTCTCATCTATTACAAATAATTTGCATACAGTTGTATAGTATGAAGTATTCCTAATAAGTATATTATTTCAAGTAATTATTTCTATTACTTGTTTGCACAGTTATGGTTTCAAGTAATTAATAATAATCCTAGTGAAGAATTATAGCTTCAAATAACTATTCTTAATACAAATAATTTAGTTATATGGAATGAAGTATCTTTTATCTAATACTAAAAATCTATACACAACCATATGGTTCCAAGTAACTATCCTTATTTCATTATTATTTGTTTTCACGGTTATATGGTCTCAAGATATACAAATCCCTCTCTTACACCAATAATTTCTACACAGTTATATGGTTTCATATAACTAATAATAATAATCTTTAATAAACAATTATTGCAACTATTCCTGATTCAAACAATTTGTTCACTTGAAGGTTTATTCCTGAAGTTTAATGTTATACTTAAGACACCCCTTTTATTTCACATAGCACTCATATTCTTGGGAAAGGTAGGAATCCATCTCTTCTCTTTCTATAAAGGGGGCAGAAGCAAAATATGGAATGATTTTTTAAAGTTTTTTTTAATTTTTTTTTTTTTTTTATAAATGTCTGATTAGTCCAATTTTTGGAGAAAAAAAAGATAAATCTAAATTTTCAATAAAATTCAGCCTAATATGAGTGAGCAAGAAAAGAAATGGGAAAGAATCTATGATTTGCTTGACACCAAAACCAAGCCCCAAAAGATTTCTGAAATAATTGGAGTTTCTTTATGGCTTCCATCAAGCCCAGATTTTAACCCCCTTGATTACGCTATATGGAGCATTTTAGAAAACAAAACAAATGCGACTTCACATCCAAATATTGAGGAGGAATGGAATAAAATGTCTGAAGAATTTAAAGACATGCAAATCATTTCCAAGGTGTGTTGATTCAATAATTGAAAAAAAAAAAAAAAAATGGCAGCCATATTGAGTAAATTTACTGTTTTGTGTCTGTCTCCTTATTTTGTGGTTTATTTTTTAAAATTAAGATTAATATTGTTTTATAATAGTTGTTTATCATTATACTAGAATATTCTTAATTTTGCTTCCACACCCTGAAACTCTGGGTAAATAGTAGGATAGACTTGGCTCTTTAACTGTGGTATGGCAACCAGTCTTGGGGAAAGAAAACTAAATACAAACCAGTTGTAGATTTGGAGAGAGATGGACTACTTGTGTCCAAAACATGCTACAAGAATAGTGTCCAGATGACAAAATCAGGTAAAGAGATAAATTTTAAAATATTTTCTTGTTACAAATTGGATTTTGAACTTGAATATTCATGGATTGCATTTTTGTTGCAGCCAAAGTTAGTGCTTTGAGGTTTAGGTATGTTAACTTGCAAAGGGAGTTTGGCAACAAATTCTGCATGGGTGGGATGACTTGGCAGGTGATGTATGTGCATGCTAGCTTGTCTGGCAAATAAGTACATATCTCTCCTCCTACCTTTGTTAAAAATTTGGCTGGAGGGATAGTTTAAAGTGTATTTTAAGCTAGACACACAGACAGAAATTTGGTGGAAAATGCATTGTTTTTTTGACAAGGTTAATTTATCAGGCAATTGATTGTAATTACAGCAGAAACATTTTAGTATATTATCTCTGATCCTGATAAGCAAATAAAATTGATCGGATTGAAGTCAAATTTTCTTTGTAGCTCTTATCCTGAAATATAATCACCCTGGCTGCTGAAGTGCTTCCTCATACATGGGTTAAGGAGATTGCAAGAACTGGGTGGAGGTAGGATTGACTGATAATATTTCTAACATAAAATACCTTTTATGTTTGAGCCCAAGTCCCAAGGACTGATAATAGTGTTAACCCTTTTACTACAATGTAAAGATTTATATTTGTATTGGATACTTTTTCATGGTGAACGAAGTATAAAATCTTTTAGAAAGTAACCGACTTGCATTTAGTTTGAACTCTGCAGTGGATTACACTTTTCTTTAAGTGTCTTCAGTGTACCTATTTACCCAACCCCTCTGCTGGTGCGACACAAGGTCAATTTGTTAAGGGGAGTAAGGCTGGTTTGAATTTGGTTTTCCTTCTTGTGGATTGTTTGTCTAACCAAGGCTGAATAATCCAGTCTATTCTATTTACCCATTGCTGGAAGAGAAGAAATGGATTTATTCCTTTCCTAAGACAGGAAATGCAAACAACCTTGTCTAGGTTTTGAACTTGGGTTGCTAATTTTCACTTATGATAAGAACTGTTATGCTAAGTGTACCTACAATGAAAATATATTGTCACTTGAAAGTCAATATATTTTGGATGTGTGTATGTTTTTTATGTACACACACACACATTTCTAGCCTGCTGTGTACATTGTATATACATAAATACTTTTAGCTCCCTGTATATATCAACTTTATTTTAATGACATTTTTTTTAATTGAAAGAATATTTGTTCATCAAATCTTATTTCTAAGAAACCAAATTGCTTTTGTCCTGTGTGTACATATGTTTGTGTGTGTATATATATATATATATATGCACACACGCATACAACATTCATGAGGGTTGGCCAATAAATCCATAGCCTGACATGAAGTTATCAATTGAATTTTGATTTAAAATGTTCACTGTATCATATTCAGTCTAGGTAAATAATCACTTACATTGACTATTAAAGAAATATTGAAAAATAAATGTTAATAATTTTTTTTTTTTTTCATTAAACTTAACACTTACTGATTCACCTATGTTTGTATACACAATCACACCTTTCCAGTGCATCTACATTAAAGAAAAAAAAACAAACAAAAAAACAAAACATTACATATTTAAATAGTGCAACACTTGAACATAATACACGTTTGTAAATTCAAGTATTACTCTAAATTATACTTTGGGAACATACCTGATGAAATTGGGAAGTCTTTGCCTTGGTACTCTAAAGGAGCAGTTAACTGTGATGATTTTTTTTTTCTTTAAAAAAAAAAAAAAAAAAATTATCAAGTATAGCCTTGTTACCTGCCCCACATTTTTTTAAACGCTACTTTAGTCCAGCTTAAGCATACAATAAGGGTAACCCAAAGCCAAACTTTTTAAGACCTTACTTTTCTGATGCAGGTATCATTGAAGAATGAGAAAAGATCAGCTTTGGGTTACCCTTATGGCATTTTTAACCTGGACTACATAGCCTGTGTTTAAAAACTTTCTTTCTCTCTAAGAAAAAGAATTGGATGAGGATGATATGTAGTAACAGTGAGATATTTACTTTAAAGAATTATCAACTCTAAATATAATCCACCTCATATGTATTCTTGATATCAACCCCACTTGTCCCCACCTCTCAAGAAAACCCTTTCCTATTTTTTTTTTTTTTTTACTCTGGTTGAGCAGATGACCTGTGTCTTAGGCATTCACTTTCGCACAAATAAATGAATATGAGTAGATTCTCACATCTATATTACAGAATGTGGATATATATTCTTTTTCTGATAATCCCTGGCCTCTACTTTAGTGTCAGCAGTGTTTCTTTCATTTTCTTATTATGTATCAGGGGAAAATGAAAATATATGTATATATCTCCTTTGTGTATAATATGGTATGTGAAATTCCTAAGGGAACTTGAATCTCTCACCTTTTCATAATTTTAGGTGGTGTTCCTTTGGGGAAGGAGGTATATAATACCTGCCAATTGACTGTCTTAGATCACTACTACACCTGAACAGCTGTCACAGAGTCTTAAAAGTGCAATTTCTTTTAAGATTTCTTCTGGGTACATTTGCTTTTTTTTTACCACCTACAATTTCACTATATATGATTCAATTTTTGGGGGTCTGTAGTCTATGTACTTAATTTTTTATGTATATTTTTTTTCGAATGTAGAGTAATTTGCAAAAGATGGAAGAATAAGAAATATTATGTAGAAAGAAACTATAAGAAACTCACAAAGAGTTTTTCTTTCGGCTCATCGGTATAATGGTTAGAGTGTTTGTCAATGGTCCTGGAGACCAGGGTTCAATCCCAGGTTGAGACATGCCAAAGAATCAAAAAAATGGTACTTGATTGCTCCTGGCGTAACACTCAACATTATAAGGTATGGATCAAGGGTAAGTGGAAAAATCATTTTCAATGTAGATTTTAAAAATATTTTTTGAACATAGACTTTCTTTATCTTCAAAAATAGAGATTTAAAAAAAGAATTTTTTTTAAATGTATTATCTTTAATTCTTTAAATGTAAAGTATTTAAAAAATTAAAAAAAATCTTCAAATGTAGAGTATTTATTTATTTTTTTTTAATGTAGAATATATCTTTAAAAAAAGTATTTTAGAGTATTTGATATTTTTTCTAAAAAGTATTTTAAAAATTTTTACATGTAATTTTTTTTAATGTAGAGTGTTCTAATATATGTAGTTTGTTGTTTTTAAAAAGTTGTTTGGAGTATGGGTATGTGGAACACCTCAGTTAAACTGATTTGTCTTGTATAGTTCCTGGTCCCCAATGGGCAATTCATTTGCATTTGTCAACATTTTTGTAATACCAAAGGTTTGATATACTGAATACGAATAGAAGTACCAGTAGTGGATGAAAGATAAAATTTTAATGAAATATATATAAGTTGTAAGTTGGTTGACTGTAATTGAGAGCAATCCAAAGGCTCCCTTTTCAACAGCTACTACACTGTGATGTAGGGGAGGGTTCTACTCCTTTCCCTTGATTGTTCCACTTACTCTTGATCCATATGTATAATGTTAAGTGTTCAGCAAAGAGGCATCAAGCACTATTTTTTTTTGAGTCTTTGGTATGACTTAACCTGGGATTGAACACTGGATCATTGGCGAACTCACTAACCATTATACAAATGAGCCATGAGAAAAATTCTTCATGAGTTTCTTATTGTTTCTTTCTACATAATATTTCTTCCATCTTCTGCGAATATTTAATCCTTTCTCACTACTTCATCTTGAACAGCCCACAGATATAGCTGTCCTCGTGAAAAACATGGATATGAACTCTTCTATCCGATCTAGTATTTTTGTACCACATTATCAAATTCTCTGTTTGGTCCCGAATTATATATTTTGCTATGTGATAAACTCTAGTGACCTTGTTGATCAATCTTGAATAGTCTATTAGAGCTTAGGTCAAGTAAGTATCTATGGAAAATATCAGGTCAATGGGACTTACCATTGGGGTTGTGATTGACATTGTAGTAGGAATTAGAGTAAGGGTTTCCAACCTGTGGGTCACATATGGACCTTCACCCAACTTTCAAAATTTTTTCCTTGCTTTTTTGATGTTGACTGTAAAGAAGTATTACAACTGCAGAAGGTACTCGTTGATGTTCAGTGTTCAGAAATTTGAAGTCGGTTATTACATCTTTTTGTGATTGTGAATTTAGTTGGTTTTTTTTTTTTTTTTTTTTTTCTATCCTTTTAAGTAGCCCAGTCAGCTGGGGCTGCAGAATACACACTGCAACTCAGCAGAGGGGTACGACTCTCTCAACAAGTGTCCTGGATATGACACTAAACAATCTGATGGTGAGGCTTCAGTAATACTGGAGCTTTGGGGAATGCAGAGTACTTCTTTATTGCCACCGGTCTCAGATTCACACACTTAATAAGGTCCTATCTATGAGTCAAATAGAACTAAACTGAATTGTTTGAAATAAAACTGTTTTGACATTTAACTGTGTTAACAAAACTGTACTAATACTAAAGTGAATTGTTTGAAACTTCTATCAAAATGACTTAATTTGGGTTTAAATAACCTGAAAAGGGTTGATGCACTGTAAAACAAAACAAAAATCTAACCTTTTAAGATCATGGCCCCAAACTTTCCTGTGTTATGCTTTGTGGCCTTTGGGCTGAAAAAGTTGGGACTCTGAATTAGTCAGGAAAATGTAGATTTGACTTGGAAGTTAGAGACTTGAATTCAAAAATTCTAACCATTATTTTGTCAGAGGTGCCTCGTGATGTAATGGTTAAAGCGCTGGACTGCGGAATCATAGCGAGTTCAAACTCCCGTTGTGCTATTACGTTCACTTTCGGACAAATACTCTTGGGAAAGGTATGAACCCCCTTATCCTCTTAGCTATGGGTTAAATAGTACCACTACTGACCTAGAAAGATGTATTTGGCATTAAATAACTCAAGAAGGTTGATATGCCATTAAACAATGAACAAACATATTTGATATATCATAAAGCTGTTTATTTATCTTAACCATTTTACGTGTTTGTGTAGGTTATTATTACACTTAGGATAAATATACTAAAAAGATCCTTAGGATTTTAAGGAATTTAAAACTTTTTAGGAAATTACCATCCACATTGAATTTTTCCAAGTATTGCATTTCTATATAATTTTTCTTGTATGTTACCATAGAATTAATGAAAATTTTCCTATTTACCCAACCCCTCTGCTCGGGCAGGATATGACACAAGGTCAATTTTTAAGTGGAGTTTTCCAGGTTTGAATTCAGAGTTTTCCTTCTCCTAGACTAGTTGCCTCATCAAGGCTGAAGAACCCAGTCTGTCCTACTATTTACCCATAGCTGGAGGGAGAATAATTGGATTCATACCGAATAATGAAAATTTTGATAGATAAGCTATTTTGGATAAGCACTCTAGAATTATGTTGTCTTGTTTGAAACAATAGTAAGATTTGTTCTTTCTACAAATTGTCTCCGGATATCTTTATGCCTTTGTATTATTTTATTTGAGATTTTATTATATTAACTTTGTTAATTTCTTTTCTTTCTTTTAGGTAAACGAAGGTTCAATGTTCGCCTATGGAAGACATTCACAGACTGCTTCAACTGTCTTCCCATTGCTGCTATTATAGATGAAAAGATATTTTGTTGTCATGGGGGTAATGTTTTTTTTATTTCCTTCTCTTTTCTTTCCTTTTTTGTTTCACTACCTCCCTAAGATTACATGCACATTTTCAACTGTATGTATTTACCCAACTCTTCCACCACATTTAAGCAGAGTAAAGCTGGTTTGAATTCAGTTTTCCTTCTCCTAGAATGGTTGCTTAACCAAGAACCCAATTTGTTCTATTTATCTATCGATTAGAACAGGTGGATTCATTCCTTTCCCAAAGGCACTAGCATGAAGTGAAATGTTAACAGCCTCATTCAGGATTTGAACTCTGTTCTCCAAGTCTATTTCCTATGGTATTTCCTTTGGTGATATTTGTTATGCTTAGTGTACATCCATTTTCAACAGTAACTGTCTTGCATGAACTTAAATTTTTCACCTACTTTGAAGTTGCTATTCTTAATTTAAAAAAAAGCAAACAAAAAAAAAAAAAAAAAAGAAAAAAAAAAAAGAAAGGGTATATAATCTCAATCTCAACGAGTTGTAGGTAGGGCATTGGTCATCAGCATGAAAAAATACAATTGGCAAGCAATTCAAATTGTGGTTGAGGCTGTTTGCATTCACTTTGCACTTGATACCCCTGTAAAATATAATATATATATATATATATATATATATATATATAATTCTACTCTTTCCTTTCTACATTAAGCTATAGTTGAATTAGTATGGCAAATTGGGCTATTTAGCCTCGGTGTGCTGCCAGTCTAGAAGAAGAGCAATTTTGAACTTGAACCAAGGAGCTGATGTTCTTGCAACAGCTTTATCTATGGAGGCTTAGAATAAATGGATTGTGTATCCTCTAGAGATGTTTAAGACTTCTTTTTTTGGAGGGGGTAAGGGGAGCATTGTGGGTATGACACTAAACTGCATCTGATGATGAGGCTCCAGTTCTGAAGATCTCGTGACTATAGAATACTCCTTCATTGCCATTATTCCTTGGTCCACTCTGACCTAGAGTGGTAGTATCTGTTATCGTCTCATCTATAGGTCAATTATTCTTTTTAAGATTTGTATTTGATTGGTCTGGGTGAAAAAAAACCCAAAAAAACTTAAACTACTACACTTAGAAAATGTAAATATAAATGTACATTGAACATGATTCCCTAACCTCTTGGCATACAATAACCCTAGATGGGTTGACATGCTGTTAATGTCAATCATTCTGCCAATGTTAGCAACAAATTGTAATAATTATTGCTTTTCCTTTCTTTTGACATCATTGGTGATATTGAAAAGGGAGACGTATGGCAAACTTATCAGTTTTTTTCTCTGCAATCTTACTTAAACACTTTTGAAGACCCAAGTTGAATGAGTCTGATATCACCACTTGCTTGATAGTGTTCATTTCTACGCTAATACCAACCTTATATTTAATCATTTAAAGGCTGTCTTCATTGCCATTAAGCTTGATGTTAAGTCATGTCCTAATTATAGAATTTATATTATAATTAATTGCAAATAAATAAATAAATTAGGACGTTCTCTGTAATTAGCATTTAATAGTTATCTCTTAATAGGTATAATGATTGTGATAAGGATCGACAAAGACCTTACACTACTATTATCACATTTCAAAATGGACTGTAAATAGCTTTATTTAGAACTTTTGCTCTGGCAAAAATGTTATAGTGTGCTATTTTTTCAGTGCAGTAATATGTGAACATGCAAAAACTAGACTGTGATTTAAAAAAAAAAAAAAATTCCTTCATCTAAGTATTTATACAATATAATTCTTCTAGACATATGACTGATTGATTTTAATGGCACATCAACCTGACTAGGGTTATTTTATGTCTAGTGTTCAGTAATTGTATTCATTGTACCTTCATATTTACATTTGTCTTTAGGTTTATTTTATACAGTTATATGAAGTATTCCTATCTAATACAAATAATTTTGTTATATTGTATCGCCAATGGTCCAGGAGACCAGGGTTCAATTCCAGGTTGAGTCATACCAAAGACTCAAAAAATAGTACTTGATGTCGCCTTGCTTAACACTCAGCATTATAAGGTTGGGATCAAGGATAAAGTGGAGCAATCCAGGGAATGGAGTAGCACCCTACCCTACACCTCGGTGTAGTAGCTACTGAAAAAGGAGCCTTTGGGTCACCCTTGACTAAGGTCGCCTACTTTTAAGGTCATATCAAGTATTCCTATCTTATAAAAATAATTTATAGACAGTTGTATGGTTTTGAGCATTCTTAATACTAATAATTTATTCACACTTATAAGGTTTCAAGTAATTATTTAATAATAATTTGTTTGCACAGTTATATGGTTTCAAGTAGTTAATAATTATAATAATCCTTAGTAAACTATGATAGCTTCAAGTAACTATTCTTAATACAAATAATTTTGTTATATTGTATCAAGTATTCCTATCTAATACGAATAATTTTCAGACAGATCTATTTAACCCTTGGATGGAACCCTAACAGGTACTATCACTCTGGATCAGAGTGGATCTGGGAGTAATGGCTGTGGAAGAGTACTCTATATTCTCCAGCACTGGAGCTTCATGTGATGCTATTTAACGTCATATCCAGAACACCTCCTTTTTGGGGGAGTAGGATGTCTTTGCCCTTTGCAAGAGATACAGTCAGTGAATTCTAAGCTCCACTGACAAGGATAAAAGTAAGGGTTCAGTTTTGCAGAATACTTACATCATAGCTTTTGGAATTAAAAAAAAACTCATTTGCTTAAAATAACAAAAAAAAACCCCAACTTTTTTTTTTTTTTTTTTTTTATATAAATGAATTAAATTAAAAAAAGAAAAATCTTCCAGGATTCTGTTCATAACCTAACAAATTTGGTGGCCATAACTTAAGCTATTCTTAAATAAAGCAGTTACAAACACAAGTTGAACGGTCAAGTTTATATTGTTTTTTTTTTATTATTTATACAGAAAAATTGGGTCACAGACTAAAAATAACTTCAGTCAGGTAAACACCTAAATCAAAATTGTAGGTTACCTCATTTCACTGGGTGAGCACAAAAACACGTTGCTGTGAGGGTGGGTGCCATCTTGGATTTCACTGCCCTCTGGTGGTAGGTAGAACACACAGATATTCTGCTTGTGAGAAAAATATTTTCAGTTTATGTATGTGATGTCGACATATCTTTAAACATAATTGAACAAGTTTTCTTATGATTACTTGAAATTGGGGAATATTTTTGTGCTTGTCTCATATTTTTCTCTATGAAAGATGTGGGTTTAAAAAAAAAATGCAATTGGCTAGAGTGAATGTGAACAGGTGATATTTTCTTGTAATACCAAATGTTTCTTACATGTAACCATCCTGTCAGTAGGACTCAAAATATACTGATTGTATCCTATGCAACCCCCCCCGTGTGCGTGCCAAAAAGGGATGTCCTAGGTATGACACTAAACTGCATCTGATGGTGAGGCTCCAGTTCTTTCTGGAAATTAGAGGAGTGTGGAGTATCCCTCTCTTGCCATTCCTCTTGGATCTACTCTGGTTATTAAATTTGACTTGTATTTTCTGTAATTGTTTAATTTTTATGGCTTTTTTTTTTATAACAGCAGTGTAGAGGGTGTATTAGTCTCTTAGCAGAGAGGTAAGACCCCACCAACAAATCTCCTAGATATGGCATTAAACCATCTGATGGTTGCCCAGTCGGCTAGGGCCTTAGAATACACCAACTGCACTTCTATAGAGGGGTAAGACCCCCTCCCCCCACAACGAGTATCCTAGATATGACACTAAACAATCTGATGGTGAGGTTCCAGTGATGCTGGAGCTTTGGGGAATGCAGAGCACCCTTTCATTGCCATTGCTCCCAGGTCCACTCTGGCCCAGGATGGTAGCGCCTGATAGTGCCCTATCTATGGGTCAAATAGAACTGTGTACTTATGCTAAACTGAATAGCTTAAATAGAAATGTTTTTGACGGTTTAAATGTAAGTAAAGTTTAATTGTGTGCTTATGCTAAACTGAATTGTTTGAAAATGTTTTTGACATTGAAACTGTACTTACACTAAATTGAATTGTTTAATATAGAACTGTTTTGACATTTAACTGTGTAAACAAAATATGTACTTATACTAAACTGAATTAGCTCTGTTTTGACAATTAAGCTGTGTACTCATGCTAAACTGAATTGTTTGAAATAGAGCTGACTATTTGCATAAAAATGTATTTGGCGTTAAAAAACTTACAAAGGTTGATATGCCATAAAACCCAACCAACCATCTGATGGCAAAGCTGTAGCCTTGGATCTTTGGGAGTACCCCTTCATTGCCATTGCTGCCACGTTCACTCTGATCTGGAGTGGTAGCACCTGATAGAGTCCTACCTATGGGTCAAATAGAACTATTTGATTATTTTAACTGAATGCAAACAAATGACTTATGCTAAATTGAATTGTTAGAAATAGGGCTGTTTTGATCATTTAATTATGTGTAAACAAATGACTTATGTTTAATTGAATTGTTAGTAATACATAGCAATACATGGAACCATTTAACTCAGTACAAATGAAGGAATAGTGTTGAATTGAATAATCAGTGTCAAATAACAATACTTGTAACAGCACTTCATTGTGTGTAAACAAATGATAAATATTAAATAGAATTATTAGTGTTAGATTGAGATACTTGAAACCATTTAACTGCATTGAAACTATAGCAATACCCAAGTGCAAACAAATTCGTTATAACTCATTTAAAAATGAAATTACTTGCAAATCATATGTATGACTTATGTTACATTTTTACTGTTACATAGCAATAATTGAAACCATTCAACTGTGTGCAAACAAATAATCAATAGTAAACAGAAATATTCATATTAGATAAAAATACTTGAAACCATTTACCTGTGTGCAAAAGAAAGAGCTCTGGCTCGTTTCAAAATTTTATCAAGAAAATGTGTATATATAATGGTGTAATGGTTATTGTTATTGGCAATATGTGTAATGGTTATCGTCGCAGGATGTGGACGTGGTGACACGAGTTCAAATCCTGGACCTAACTGATTGCATTTCACATAGCACTAATACTCTTGGGGAAAGGTATGAATCCAAATATTCTCCCTCCAGCTATGGGTAAATAGTAGGGCAGACTAGTTTCTTCAGCCTTGGTGAGGCAACTAGTCTAGGAGAAGGAAAACTCTGAATTCAAACCTATTAAACTCCACTTAAAAATTGACCTTATGTCATATCCTGCCCAAGCGGAGGGGTCGGTAAATATGATAGATATATATATATATATATAAAAACAGGTTTTGGCATTAAATAACCAACAATGGTTGATATGTCATAAAACCAAATCAAATCTAGAACTTCTCTGATCTGTCGGTGTCATAATGGTAGTTATTGTTTGTACAATTTGTGTTAAAAATAAAATATTTTGATGAAGCTTTATCAATCTATTCATTTTGACTAGTATCTTTTGATTTTTTTTTTTACATCTCTTAATTTTAGTTACTTTTTGTTGAAATTCACACTGGTTATTTTATCACAACAAAATTTAAATGATTGAAGAAAATACTGGTGACTATTAATAATAATAATAATAATAATAATAATGAGCTACTAAATGATATTGTCCAATTTAGCTTATGATATATGGTCAATAGAATATTTACTTTGATATAATCTATAGTAAAGATGGTAGAAGTGGTCACATGATGATGACTATTGTCAATTATTATTACCAACTACACTGGGGGGGGGTGTCCTCATGGTGTAATGGTTAAAGCGATGGACTGTGGAATCATAGTAAGCAAGTTCGTACTCTAGTCGCACTATTATGTTCACTTTCGGGCAAATACCCTTGGGAAAGGTATGAACCCCCTTATCTTCCCAGCTATGGGTTAAATAGTACCACTTCTGTTCTTCTAGGAGAATGGCTTTGGCATTAAATAACCTAAAAAGAGTTGATATGCCATTAAACAAAGAAACCAAACCAAACCAAACCAATATTCACTTTCGGGCAAATACCCTTGGGAAAAGTATGAACCCCCTTATCTTCCCAGCTATGGGTTAAATAGTACCACTACTGTTCTTCTAGGAGAATGATTTTGGCATTAAATAACCTACAAAGTTTGATATGCCATTAAACAAAGGAACCAAACCAACTACATTATGTGGCTAATGTGCTGGACTTGCAGCGTCATAGTGAGTTCAAACTTTAATCATGCTATTACATTAACTTTCAGGCTAATGCCCTTAAAACAGCTATGAAACCCTTTATCCTTTAAGTTATGGGTTAAGCTAGACTAGCAAACCTACACGAGTGAGTTTGAGTCTCACTGGACGCCACATTCGTTTGGCCTTGTGCCACATCGAAGCAAAGAGCTTTGTAAATTACTACCACTACTGTTCTACAAGGATGGCTTTGACATTAAATGACCCACAAAAGTTGATATGCCATTCAACAAACCAAATGAACTACACTACGAGAGCAATTGGCATTGCCCTTACTTTGTCGTTTATCTGTTGGGCCATGATGATTAGTGCTTTTATGCACAAATTATGTTAGTTGCACATTTTATTTTTTTAAATGAAACATTATCAATCAGCATTCACCTTGACTTGTATTTTTTTCCATCTTTTTTTAGTTGGTTTTTGTGGAATTATTTTATCATAACTTCCAGAAAATACTAGTGACAGTTAATAATAATGAAGAAGAGTTAAATACTATTCTCCAATTCCAGTTATGATGTATAGTAAATAGAATATTTACTTCCTTTTAGTCATTTTATATGTGAAGATGTTAGAAGTGGTCACATGATGATGACTATTTCCTAATAGGCTGTGACGAGAGTAGCAATAGCAGCTGTGAAAGTGTGTAAAACACTTCAAGTGAATTTTATTTATTTATTTATTTTTTTTTTTATTATTAATTGACACTTGCTTGGCTGAAACTTTACTTTGGCATTTGTCATGTTTTTTATGAAAGACTGGATTTTCTGCTTTTGTTTATTGCAGTGTCTACTGTCTCATTTTTCTTTAACAATACATTTAGCTGCAGAGTAAATTGTAAAATTAAATAAAACAAAACAAAACCAATAAATTTTATCAATTTCCTTAGTATTCTTCATTTATATAGTAAAATTAAAGTTGGCAACCTTAGTCGAGGGTAACCCAAAGGCTCCCTTTTCAATAGCTACTACACTGAGGTGTAGGGGAGGGTGCAAATCCATTCCTTGGATTGCTTCACTTTACCCTTGATACATAACTTATAATGCTGAGTGTTAAGCAAGGTGGCATTGAAACCTGATCTCCCGGACCATTGGCGAACACTCTACTCATTAAGTCAATACACTGGCAAAAATATGCACTTACCACCGAGAGCAAGTATTTAAGTTTTAATAGGATAAAATATCAGGAAGGCTAACAAAGCTAAATAAGAAAGCATACTAATGATTACACTTATTTTTATTTTAATTGATTTTTAAATAGAATTATACATGATTGCTTTAAATATGTTTGAAAATTAAAAAAAAAATTGCCCAGTTGGTTGAGGCTGTAGAATACATCAACTGCACCTCTGCCGTGGGGTAAGTCCAAATGAGTGTCCTGGATATGACACTAAATAATCTGATGGTGAGGTTCCAGTGATGTTGGAGCTTACCCCTTCATTGGTGTCACTCCCAGGTCCATTCTGGCCCAGAGTGGTAGAACCTGATAGGACCCTATCTATGGATCACACAGAACTAAAATGTGTACTTATGCTAAACTGAATTGTTTTAAACTGTTTTGACATTTAACTTTGTGTGTTTGGCTAAACTGAATAGCTTGAAATAGAAACGTTTTTGACCAACTGTGTATTTATGCTGAACTGAATTGTTTGAAATAGAACTGTTTATTTGTATAAAAATGGATTTGGCATTAAATAACCTACAAAGGTTGATATGCCATAAAACCAAAACAAAACAAGATTAAGAAATCAATAACATCAAGTAATTATTTATCAAACCAGTTGGCAAATTATTTACATCATATATTATATAAACCTCTATTTCTTATTAATATATAACACACATTGCAGAATTTTAAACACATTAATAACATGGAGTGTTTTGTGGGAAGTCCAAGTCAACTAGTCTTTGATAGACATCATTTATGAATAAGAATGCTGATTAAGATTAAATAATAATGATTTAATAATCATTGAGAATATAAGTTAATAAACTTAATGAATTATGACATTGGTGGTGACAGTTTTAGTTATAGACACACACATAATCAATCATCAGTTTGATAAAATGTGAGGGTAGTTCAAGAAGTTCTGAGCCTCACCCAGATTTGTTGCACACCTATCAGCTTTTGTATGGACCCTACCTGCACAAAAATTATAATAGATCTGAATTGGTTTTTCTCATTCTATAAGAAGTGGTAGTATATTGCCACAACAAAAATGTTCAGCTGTGGTTCTTCTTTCTGACTGAGACTTAGAACTTTCTGAACAACCCATTTGTGTGTGTATGTGTGTGTGTGTGTATGTATGTATATATATATATATATATATATATATATATATATATATATATGAGAGAGAGAGAGAAATTGAACAACAAAGTAATCAAAAATTGATGAATTTATTAGAATTTTGGATTACTTTGTTTTTCAATTTTTCTCCATACTGTTAGATTCCTTTCCATCATTTACTTCCATATACGAGGTGCATATGATAAGTTTCCAGACTTTTTTCGTATGGGCACTTTTATTGATAGTACACACATGAAACTCTAGTCCCCTTTGAAGTAATCTCCTCCAGCTGCAATGCCCTTGTTGTACCGTTCCAATAACTTCTGGAAGGCCCTATGAAGGTCCTCTTGTGTGAGCGTGTCAATGACCTTCGTCACAGCCTCTTTCATCTCCTCAATTGTCTCATAACAACAGCCTCTAAGCTTAGGGAATAAGCAAAAGTCACAGGGAGCAAGGTCTGGACTATAGGGAGGGTGATGCCCATTTTGGTCAAATACTCTGTGACAAAGATGGAGTTGTGGACTGGTGCATTGTCCTGGTGGAAATGCCACTGACCCAATTTGAAGAGTGCTAGCCTCTTCCGACAGAATCTCTTCCTGAATTCCCTTAAAACCTCAACATAGTAACCCTAACCCTTTGGCCAATCAACTCTGGTGTATTGACTTCCTTACTCGTCCCACACCTCTCATCATCCCTCACAGACTCCCTGTCTTCCTTGAATCTCTTATGCTACTCAAAAACTGATGCTTGATTCATGCAATATGCTCCAAAAGCATTCTGAAGCATTCCATACGTTTTTGTGGCATTTTTTTTTCAAGTTTAAAACAGAATTTTATTG
>CAUZXS010004818.1:0-85000 GCA_963585895.1 Sepioteuthis lessoniana | reverse complement strand
GCACTATATATTAGAAACCTGCAACCAGCACTTAATAGAATTAATTTTCAAACCAGTGCTAACGTACTTAAATGTCTTTAGCTACTGGCACTATTTACAGAATTACATTTAAAAGCAAACGCCATAATCTCCAACAGCAAAGACGTCCTTACACAGTAGTAATATGCTAAAACAAAAGTTACATCACTTTTGTAACAGATTCTTCCCTGATGATGGCCCAAAGTCGGGCAGAAAGTACTAGGGATACATACAACTATGGACAATACCTAAATCAATTCCCCCCGAATACGATAAAAGTAATACGGGAATTCGAACGGATCCAAAAGAAAATATGTAGGCATAAAATGTCTATTATGTTTAATGAAATTTGCACATTATATATATATATATATACACACACACACATGCATAGGACTCTCCCAGTGATCTCAATGTATGAGGGCCCAATAGTTTAGTTGAAGATGAAAACTGTTGGATGTGAGACACTTTTTGGATGAGCTGACAACAGAACAAGGGTACAGCAATATGCCAGAGATCCTCCTGAACAACAATCTCCAGTTTTTTAATTCAAAATTTTTCCTTCTCTCAGACTAATTGCCTTAACAAAGCTAAAGTGTTTAGTTTGTGAGAAGGAAACCAAAGGATTTGTATTTTTCTGAGTGGCGTTAATGTATTGTGTTAAGAAATGTTTAATTAAATCCTCTTTGTTTTCTTATCATTTGGCTACATACTTATGGTTGAATTTGTACACATTTAAAAATAGAAAATTGACTCTGTACACTCTGCATATATTTAGATCTTAAATCTCCTTTACTGCCATGAATAAGTATGTAATGTGTGTTGTGTTGTTTTAATTGATTGGTTAATTCAATGCTTACTTGACTGTGTGACAGTGATGTGTACAGTTTTTACTCCTGATGAGAATTAGAAGCCTAGACTGTATTTAAGGTAATCTTAAGATTTTCTTCTCACTTGTCTGGCTCTGATTTTCTGTATTCTCTGGTATACACACACGTGAGGGTCATTCAATAAATTGTTTGGAATTTGTTTATAGGTAAAGTTATTTTGTTTTTAGGTTATTTACAATGATTGCAAATCAGAATGCTTCAGGCTTGAACAGATGTCTGTGATCAAATTTATGGTGGCTGAGAAGTGCAAACAATGTGAAATTTACAGAAGAATATATGATATGTATGGAGAACGTTTCAGTCAAAAATCTAATGTTTACAAATGGGCTATGGGTCTACCATTATGAGCCTGAATTAAAAGGATAGTCCATGGAGTGGAAACATACTTTGGTAAGGAAAAAATTTTGAGTGCAGTGGTTAGTAAAGAAGGTCATGCTGACAGTCTCCTGAGAAATGAAAGAATCCATCACATTTGATTTCCTTGAAAAAGGTGCAATTATAAACAATGCTTCTTATTGCCGACTTCTGCCATTGCTTCCAAGTTCCTTTTGACCTGAGTAGTAGCATCTGATAGGGTCCTATTTATGGGTCAAATAGAACAAACTGTGTGCAAACAAATGACTGATATTAAATTGTAACTTATGTAGCAATGCCTGTGGTGTAATGGTTATTGTCGTAGGAAATGAACACAGTGACACAAGTTCAAATCCTGGACGAGACTGATTGCATTTCACATAGCACTAATACCCTTGGGAAGGGTATGAATCCAATTATTCTTCCTCCAGCTATGGGTAAATAGTAGGGCAGACTAGGTTCTTCAGCCTTGGTGAGGCAACTAGTCTAGGAGAAGGAAAATCCTGAATTCAAACCTGTTAAACTCTGCTTAAAAATTGACCTTGTGTCATATCCTGCCTGAGCGGAGGGGTTGGTAAATATGGTTATGTAGCAATACTTGAAACCATTCAACTATCTGTAAGAAGGAGCTGAGGCTCGTTTAAGAATGTTATCTACAAAAACATACATATATTTGATATATATGCATAAACAGGGTTTGGCATTAAATAACCTACAATGGTTGATGTGTCATAAAACCAAACCCAACCCAATTCCCTCATGAATGTTTTACTCTTAGCTACAATCTTCCTATTAGTAAAAATCTTACTCTTAGTTTGAATTTCTGTGTTGTCGTCCTTTTGTTACATCCTGACACTTCATTTGTCATTTTTGTAACCCTTTGCCTGTAGTGGTTAACTAAGGAGCATACTCAGTGTAACAGTTGTTGTAAGAAATGGAAATGGTGAACCAAGTTCAAATCCTAATGATGCTGTTTGCATTTCACTTGGGAAAGGCATGAATTCATCTCTTCTATTCCCAGCTTTGGGTAAATATTAGGGCAGACAGAAATGTTTAATTTTAGTTTGATAACTTGTACAGGAGAAGGAAAACTTTGAATTCAGTCTAGTTATTTGTCTAAATTTTTTAGATGAAGCTTGATGATTTTTATCATTTAGAGTAGTCAAATTATTGTCTTCACCTTTATTGTTATATTCAGAACATTTTGGCCTATGCATTCTTTGGCCTTCTTCAGGTGTCTCTTGTTGAATTTGAGTCTGCACTTTCACCTGAACCTTTTATTTGATCTGCAGGGTAGATTGTTCTCATTCTGTTAACCATGAGTGGATACAAGTGTTAAGCTATTGTAGAGGTGCCCGTGGTGTAATGGTTATCGTCATAGGAAATGGACATGGTGACACGAGTTCAAATCCTGGACGAGACTGATTGCATTTCACGTAGCACTAATACCCTTGGGGAAGGTATGAATCCAATTATTCTCCCTCCAGCTATGGGTAAATAGTAGGACAGACTGGGTTCTTCAGCCTTGGTGAGGCAACTAGTCTAGGAGAAGGAAAACTCTGAATTCAAACCTGTTAAACTTGGCTTAAAAATTGACCTGTAGTCAGGATTGAACCTGCAGTTTCCAGATGATGTCACTTAGTTCATTAACCAAATGCCTATATCTGTTATTCTCTGTGACCTGCTGGACAATTCAGAGTGAAATTTTGGGACTTATAAACCTAATGTTTTATGAATGATTTTTTTACCTTACCTCATGTTGCAATTTTTTATCTTGCTTTTTTGCTTATTAGTTCCCATATTGTATTAATCTCTATACTTACCCCCCCCCCAAAAAAAAACGAACAAACCTGCTTAAAAATGGGCCTTAAGTGTCATATCCTGCCCATAGTGGAGGTGGTTTGGTAAATACATGTAGTGGTCAACTGGTTTTAATTAGAGTGACTTTGAGTGCAATGCTGTGATGAATAGCAATCGGTATATTATAGAGTGAAAACTTCAGATCAAACCTAAATTTAGCTAATAATTACATGTCAGGCTATAGACTTGTTGATCCACTTTTACACATGGCATAACTTCCATTTATTTTTTTCCTTAATACTAATATATATATATATATATATATATATATATATATATATATATATATATATATAATCTTGAGAAAGAGGAGGTGCGCCTGACATAAGTTATTATGATGAAAAAAAAAAAAAAAAAGGATCTTTATGATCAGCTTTCCAACCAATGTCAAAGCTGTTTGTGTTTACTAACTCTCTTAGGAAAGACTTAAATCCTCTTCTTTCTTCAGCCTAGGGTAAATAGTAGAACAGAGTGAGCTCTTTAAATTTAGTAATGCAACAACTGAGGAGAAACTGTTTGAAAGAATTTATGGCACATTGTTAGCAATGAATTCAGTACTACATTAAAATTAGTGAATACTCGGGGATATGGTTTAGTTATTCTAGAGGTGGAATGATTTGTTGATTTACACCAACAATAGTGTGAATAGCATTTTTTTCAAAAGAACTCCTAATGTTCTGGAAATAGTATTTGAGATATGTTTTTACAGTTAAAAACCATTTTAGTCTATTTTATTATAAAATGGATACATTAAAATTGTCTGGGAGCTAAAGTATCATCTACCCCCCCCCAAATCTTTTATTTTTTTTTTTTATATTTTCTTTTCAGCATATGGAGATTTTTCTTTTGTATTTGTTTGTTTTTACTGTGATAAAGATTGATTGTATTAAAATAGAATTAGTTGTTTTTTCTTTTTTCTATTATGTACTGCGAGATGTGTATCACATCATAACCTGACTGTATTGATACTTGTTTAAATCTATGTCAAATTAAGTGTAATATTATTATTTATTATGTATCCTTAGACACCTTCCACTTCTTACTATCTGCTCATATCAATTCTTTAAAAAAAAAAAAGCCGAAAAAAGCAATCTTTGCACAGAACAATAATACACTATCTATATACAAATTAAATTCTGTTAAGTAATTCATCTGATATTTTCCCAAAATGCGATCTTAAATTCCTTTTCTTACCATTATTTCTGAAATCATCCAATTCAAGCTTTATTTACAGGGTGGAACAATAAAATTGTCGTCCTAAAGAAAACAACACTACAGCTTTATTTTAAAACTTTTATTGAAAAAAATCAATTCAGGTAACTTGATTATGTTGTAGAGCTGACATCTATTCAATGTAGTCGCCTTCAGCCTCAATCACCGCCTCTATATGGATCCGGAACTGGGAGCGTGTCTTTTTCACAAGCGCCGGCGGGAGCTTGATGAATACTTGGCGGATGGTGGCGATCGGGCTGGCTTTGGTGTTGTGGGAGGTCATGTTGGTGATGTTCTCAACATATGACCAAATGAGGTAGTCCAGCGGGTTCAGGTTGGGGGAGGAGGCGGGGCCAGTGAAAGAAGGGACCAAAGTCGTAGCACTCCTTCTGAAGTCAAGCCTGGGTATCTTTGGACTTGTGGGCCGGTGCCGAGTCCTGCTGCCACACCCAGGGTCTGCCACCTGATTGCACCAGGGGATCACTACACTCTTCAGCACATCCAGGTACACTTTGGTGTTGACTTTCAAGCCGACTTTGAAGATGTGAGGTGGCATGATGTGGCTCTCAATTGAAACCACACCAAAGATCATAACCGTAGCTGGAAAATTTGTTTTCATCACCCTGGGCACGTCCCTGTTATTCGTGGCAATCCAGATTTGCATTTTGAAGGTGCTGGCAATGGTCCTGTTGTCATAACTTGGATCGGTAGAGGCATGAGTTGTACAGCGGTGCATCTCCGATCTTGCTCGTTGAACATTGTGTCACTTTCAGACATGATAGAAAGCTCCTATCGCTCTTGGGATTTGTACACAACTGGCTAACTAGTAGATGTTCTGCAACAAAAAAAGAAAACTGGTTTTCATTAAACGGAAATGGAATCATGTCGTCTTTTCTAGGGCGACAATTTTATCGTTCCACCCTGTATTTGTTTTTTGTTTTTTTTTACAGTTGGAGTTTTTTGATATGGTTTGGCAATTTGTTCAAAAAATATATTACTCTCTTAGCAAAAAAAGTCCATATGTTTTTGAAGTCTGTCTTGGTGGTAAATTTCAGTTCAAGGAGAAATATTAAAAAAAAAGTGTCTATCATAATTAGAAATTCTATCAATTATTTTAAAAAGTTTCAATTAGATCACCTGTCATTTTTTTTTCTAGTAAAATAGTTAATCCTAATTTCTCTAATATCTCTCTGTAACTGTAATATTTTACACTTTTTATTAGTTTTGTCAATTTTTGTATACTCTCCAATCTCAATAAACAGGCCTGAGTAAAATATACTATATGTTGAAAAAAATATAATTTTTTTTTTATTTATTTATTTTACACAGGCCTTTCTCCTGATTTACAGTCCATGGAACAAATCCGTAGAATAATGCGACCAACAGATGTTCCTGATACAGGTAAATAAAAATCTAATCTACTTTGAAACATCTATCTGAAAAAATACATTTTTTATTTTTTTTTTTATTTACCAACAACAAAATTTTCCAAACTTAAGACCAGGTTGGTAATGGGTCAGTGTTTATTATCAGATGCAGATAAAGCAGTTTGTCTTTTAATTAAGATGGTGCCATATCCTTATCAAATAGCAAGCCACTAAAATTACACCTGTTCATGTACCTCTGTTGTAATATCTCATCTACTGAAAATGATGTCAACATATGCATAGGAAAGACATGGACTGTTATTGACAGGTTAACCATATTTACCCAACCCCTCCGCTCAGGCAGGATATGACACAAGGTCAATTTTTAAGCGGAGTTTAACAGGTTTGAATTCAGAGTTTTCCTTCTCCTAGACTAGTTGCCTTACCAAGGCTGAAGAACCTAGTCTGTCCTACTATTTACCCATAGCTGGAGGGAGAATAATTGGATTCATACTTTTCCCAAGGGTATTAGTGCTATGTGAAATGCAATCAGTCTCGTCCAGGATTTGAACTCGTGTCGCCGTGCTCATTTCCTACGATGATAACCATTACACCACGGGCACATCCATGACAGTTTAACAAACATATGGATATCTGACCTCTCTGATAAAATGGGAATTCCTCCAAGCTGTACTACTGTATGGTTGCACCACTTAAACAAAATGCTTAGAGAAAAAGCTAGATGGCGACTACACTAGGATGCTTTGTGCTGTTTTGAACAAACCATGGAAGCAGCACCCAACAAAACAGCGGCTGTATGGCCACTTCTTAAACACTTACACACATCAGTTCAGTGATGGCACAGGATGTAGTTTAGAGGACCTGCCTGGAGTAAGAAACAATAGATGGATGGAGAAAAAATCTCAAGGGACTGTTATTAGATTGATGTGATGAAGTTTAAGGATTGTTTTATAGAAGTAATAACCTTGTTGCCTTAAGAATGTGATTTTTTTTGTTTTCTATGAGTGAATGAATATTAGGTACTTGATTGGTCTTTGCAACTATTCATGATGAAATAACAAAAGGTTTCCTAGGTGGGTTAAAGTTGATCGTCTGGTCTTAGAATGCCTTCTCCCTCTGCAGTACCTGAGTTTATGGCTTTGTACCTGAGGTGTACCAAAAAGATGGCCATACCTGTGTTTTGATTTGTGTGTGTGTGTGTGTGTGTGTGTGTCCAACTATAAAATGACCTTGTGCCAAATCTGACTTAGTGGGAATTTGGGTTAACCCTTTATGTTGGGGAGTAGGTTGCCACATTTTTATGGTGTCAAATATCAATACTAATTGCTTTTAGTGAGGATGATGTGGTTTCAGATGATGTTTTAATTTCTTCAAATACAACCAGCCTGAAAATCTCTGGTAATTATACAAAACTTTATCTTAAATGATGAGACATTGTAAGAACGGATACAAAATTCAAACCTGTTAAACTCCGCTTAAAAAAAATGACCTTGTGTCATATCCTGCCCGAATGGAGGGGTTGGTAAATATGGTAAGAATGGATCCATTTTATACTTTTAAATATGATTAATGCAGACTTTTATAAATTTGATTCTTTTCCCACAAGGATTCTATATGGGGGTGTCCTCGTGGTGTAATGGTTAAAGTGATGTACTGCGGAATTGTAGTAAGCAAGTTCGTACTTCAGTCGGGCTATTACATTCACTTTCGGGCAAATACCTTTGGGAAAGGTATGAACCCCTTTATCCTCCCAGCTATGGGTTAAATAGTACCACTACTGTTATTCTAAAAGAATGGCTTTGGCATTAAATAACCTATGAAGGTTGATATGCAATTAAACAAAGAAACCAAACCAAGGATTCTATTTGAAATAGAATTTCCAAGAGAAGCCATTTAATGATTATTTTTATTTTTTTAAATTTCAAATCTGAATTTTAAGTCTGAAGTTCTTAGATGAGTGATTATTATTACATGGGGATTTTTTAAATTTCATTTAATAAACATACATACCTACAATTTTTTGTTGCATACTTATGTCTTATATGTGTAAATTTAGGAAGCAATTGTGGTGTAATAGCCATTGTTGTAGGAAATGAACATAATGGCCAGATTTCAAAGCCTGGATGAGGCTGTTTTCATTTCATACAGTACTAATACTCTTAGGTAAGGTATGAATTTGACTATTATCACTCCAACTATAGGTAAATAATATGGCAGACTAAGCTCTTTTAACCTTGGTATGGCAACCAAAAGGAAAACTGAATTCAAACCTGTTAAACTCCGCTTAAAAAAAATTGACATTGTGTCCAATCCTGCTTGTGTAAAGGGGTTGGTATATATATCTCTTTCAATCAGCTTTTTTTATTCGTCCGAATTTTTCAGATAAAAAGATTATCATCATTATTACAGTGATATGTTTACAATTTCATTCGATAAACTGCATGTATATATATGTAAAATTATGTTTGTTGTATACTGATGAACATAAGTCTTTCATATATGTATGTTCATGTATGCATAAATATCTCTTTTATTCAGTTGTCTGAATTTCTCTGATGAGAAATTATTATTATACTTGTGTTGAGACTAATGTCTCTATTGTATTATAGTCTCAACATTTTGGCCCTTGTACTCTCTGACCTTCAAATGTCTCACATATTTGGTTACCTTTTGGGAATACAAGTTTTCTTCACTATCCAACCCTGGGATGTTAACTTTCAAATGGAAAAAATCCAACTAATGATCAAGGAGAACTATCAGAATTACAGAGAAAGGTGCTAGTAAATCTTGCTTGATGCCACATAGGCCACTGCTAATTTCTTGGTGAAATGTATTTATTTCAATGAAATCTGTTCAAGACATTACCTTGTGGGCAACCTGAAGGACTTTTTTGAGCAGGTCAGTCTGAATGATGTTTTTGGATTCCTGAAGGAGGTAGGACTGCACCAAAAAAATATAAATACACCACAGACTTTTTACAAACTATTCATCTACAAGGAATGTTAACAAATCAGATCTTTCTACTAAACTATCTATAAAGAATGATTATTATTGTAAACTTTGCATTGTTTTGGAATTGGTTTATAGCAAAAGTTATTTTACTCTGGCAAAATTTACTTGATTTAACGAATGATCCATGTATGGGTTTCGGTTTCCTTGAGGCTTAGTTTAAAATATACTAATATAAAATTTTTAAACCTGTACAAATATCAAAAACTTTTACCTCTAGAGAAGAAAGAAAAAAAAAAAAAAAGACTACATATTCTGTATAGGTTAAGTATAGAAGATTTAATTTTTAAGCAAAAGAAACCAAGTATTGGTTACAAATACATAATACTTTGATAAGGTTGTAATTCAAACAATGAAAAGGACTTTGTGTATTGATTACATGATGACCATAAATGAAAGGTCAACCTATACATTAGATTATAGATAGTAGATAAAACCAACTTGTTATATTACAGGTAGTTTATAAGATTCATCCAGCTTTTTTTTTTTCTTTGTTAGGACTTCATAAAATATTGGAATCTTCAAAAAGCAATTTTTAAAAATAGTTTTTTAAAAGAATGCTTTTATTCCAAAGTCTGCACTTGTATATGCCATGTATACTTTTGTGTATAAGTTGAATTTTCAAGACCTAATTTTTAGTAAAAAATTGATATTGGCTGTATATGTATGGATAGTATAAACACCAGCTTCAGATATGTGACTATTGTTCTTATTGATTAAGATACTTGTTTTTGAAGAGTTAGTAACTGTTTTGCTTACAAAGTTGTTAAAGTGTGTTTTTTTTTCTTTTTTTTTTTTTATATGATTGAATTATTTGATTAGATAATGTGTAAAAAATTTTTTTAAATTTTTAGAAAACTGAATTTTGTGAACTTTTATTTTAGCATGTTGCATAATTGTTGTATAGCCATGACCAACTATACAAACACATATGCATGCACATCTGTATGCAGAATCATAACAACGACACAATAAAGACGAGCGACACAGTTCTTTAGAAAAATCTACCTCTCACTTTATTGAAAGGGTTGTGTGTGAGAGGGAGTTGGAGACCGAACAGAACTGCAACATATTGACCCCCACTCTTATGGCCATAACCGCGTTTATTTCCCGTTCTCCTGGTCTGCTCAACCGGGGACCTGGGGGCCCACTCTGCTGGGTGCTGGTTTTCTCTACTGCATCTTATCTCCAACTCATCTTATCTCCAATTACCCAACTTCCTGTCTTCACTCGGGTTATATCATAAATTGACGCCCACTCATCTTCCTGCAAGCGTCACAATTTCGCACTCATTCAACCCGTTCATGGTCAAGGTTATAATATCCTGATATTCCTTGACTGGATGCACCTGTTATTTACACAAGTGCATTTCCTATTTTGACAGCTTGGCCAGGTCGGAGGTCAATATGCAACATAATGGATTTAGGATATTGAAGTTGTGTGAATCATTTTTCTGTATACTCAAATTCATCATTTAAAATTTGGGGGTGCTAATCCTAAGAGCTCTAAGGTAAAAACTTATGATGATTCCACTTTTTATTTTGGTGTTATGATGTAAGTAAAAATGTTTATGGGTAATTTTTATTAGTGTATTTGTAATGAATTTTATATTCTGCTTTGCTCTTCTAGTTTATTAGTAAAATATCCAAGAAAGGTAAGGTAATATTAGTTTCTTGTTCATAAGTTAAATCTATGGTCAGTTCAATTTTGTTTAGTTTATCTAATTTTTTAAGTCATTCTGTGAGTATATAAGTAATATATCATCTATATAACAGAGATTGAATCTTTGGGTATTATAAATTTAAAGGAACCAGATTTAAGAAATTCAGGGAAAAGGCAAAGAAAGACAACAAATCCACATAGGTATATGTAATAATTTTGTAAATTTAAAAGTTAGACGCCGACTACGCAGCGTTACTGGCGAATATGCCTAACCAAGCCGAGACACTACTGCATAGTTTGGAACGAGCCACCGCTGGCATTGGTCTCCATGTCAATGCACACAAAACTGAATATATGTTACAACCAAACAGGCGACATTACCACACTAGACAGACCTCTCTGAAACTAGTAGACAAATTCACCTACCTAGGGAGTAGCATCTCATCAACCAAAAAAGACATTGACACACGACTAACGAAAGCATGGACAGCTATCGATAGGCTCTCGATCATATGGAAATCAGACCTGACCGATAAAATGAAACGCAGTTTCTTCCAGGCAGCAGTTGTATCGATACTACTATATGGATGCACTATTTGGACACTAACTAAACGGCTGGAGAAGAAACTAGACGGCAATTACACAAGAATGTTGAGAGCAATATTGAACAAATCCTGGAGACAACACCCCACAAGACACCAACTAGACGGCCACCTGCCTCCCATCACGAAAACTATACAAGTTAGACGAACCAAACACGCAGGACACTGCTGGAGAAGCAAGGATGAACTCATCAGTGATGTACTCCTATGGACCCCCGCATATGGCCAAGCAGGATGACCAGCTCGAACATACATACAGCAGCTATGTGAGGATACGGGATGTAACCCTGAAGACCTGCCAAAAGCGATGAATGATCGAGAGAAGTGGAGAGAGAGTGCCAGGGATATCCGTGCTGTCAGCACGACATGATGATAATGAAAAGTTAGACATTCTTGGAAGAACTAGGAATGAATTTCATCTATAAATTAATATTGTGACTGGAAATCAGGTGTGACTTATATCTATGATAGACTTATACATGAGTATAGCTGGTAAACTGAGTGAGTATAATTTAGACTGTTTAGGAAAATTTATAAAAGCAAAATTTGTTAGTAAATTGGCATTTTAAACATTTAACAGCTTAATATTGGAGCTTACCAAAAACAAGGGAGGTAATTCTATTTGTCTTATGTATTTCAAGCAAAATTTATATTGATTCGCTCTTCTGTACTTGAAATTTTCCTTATTTTTTCACTGTTGATTTTCATTTATTTATTCATTTATCTATTTTTTAATGCAGGGCTATTATGTGACTTGCTTTGGTCAGATCCTGACAAAGAAGTTAATGGCTGGGGTGAAAATGATCGTGGTGTTTCTTTTACTTTTGGTGCTGATATTGTCAGTAAATTTCTAAACAGACATGACTTAGACCTGATCTGTCGAGCACACCAGGTAAGAAAAATTTGCATCATTTATTGTTTAAACATTCTCTTTAGAGTTTAGAATGGGAAAAAAATTTTTCTTTTAGATTTTCAAAACAGTAGTCTATACACCCAACAACTCTTTTTTTTTTTTTTTTTTTTTTTTTAAATAAAAAGTTAATTATCTGGATCCACATGAGACAAGCTTAAACCTAAGAAAATATTAAACCAACTTTCATAATATTTCTTTACTCTTGTAATTAAATTTGAATTTATTTTTTATTTATTTTTTTTTTTGTGTCACATTGCATTATTTTAAAAAGTGCATGGATGTACCTACTATTTATACTTTGTTGTTGGATCAGCTCAGAAATAGATCTGATTAGCACTGGGGCAGGGGTACTAGGTTATGGGAAATGAATTGGTGATTCGAGTTCATATTCCTGGATGAGATTACGTTTCACTTCTCACTAATGCTTTTGAGGAAAGGCATGAATCCATCTGTTTCCCCCCACCTTAGTTATAAGTAAATAGTAGGGCGGGTGAGTTCTTTAGCCTTTGTCAAATGACCAGTATAGGAGAAGGAAAACTGTGAATTCACACCAGTTTTACTTTGCTTAAAAATTGAGAGAGGTTGTAGTATGCATCATATGATCATTTTTTGTCCTGGGTATGACCCTAAACTGTTTCTGGGGGTAGACCTCATGGGTAGCGGCTTTAATGCTGGACTCTGACATTATAGTAACTGTGTTTGAACTCCAGTCATGCTATTACATTCGCCTTCAGACTAATACTCTTCGGAAAGGTATGAACCCTCTTATTCCCCCAGTTATAGGTTTAGTAGTACTATTATTATTGTTGTACAAGGATGGCTTTGTGTTATATATTGACCCTTGACTGAGCCGTCAATCAAGAGATACACCTGTGTAAGTAAGCGGAAGAACAGTGGAAGCAGGTAGGCGTTAAACAATAATATAACCTGGTGCCCAGATGGTTTGAGTCAGTTGGAGACAGGATGCCGGAGTGAAAACCAGTGCAGACAGAGGGCTTTGGGCCCTTAGTGACCCCTGGTTGAGCAACCCAAGCCAAGATACAAAAGAAGTGCTGCTATGGACGAGGAAGAACTTTGGTTAATATAGCAGTCCATCCTTGTCTCCACTCATTTCTCACACACAACAAACATCATCCTTTCGAAAATAAAGTGTGAGAGATTTATATTTTTATAAAGAAGTGTATTCATTCATTATTGAAGTCGTCATTACAGTTGATTATGTTTCCGCTTGTATTTGTATTACGGTATACAACATTTGGCATTAAATAACCCATGAAGGTTCATATGCCATTACTCTCAAGTTCAATCCTGAACTATACTATCTGTTAAGGTTCTATCTGTGGGTCAAATAGATTCTGTTTGAAAGTTAATAGTATTAGATAATACTTGAAACTATTTCTGTGTTCAAATTATTTATTGTAAGAATATTTATTTGAATCTATAATTGTTTATATAGGGTAATTATCAGTTACTAGAGTGTATTCCCTCCCCGCCGATCCTTTAAAAAAGAATTACCCTGGACATGTTACCCAGGACAAAAATTGATCATATGATGCATACTACAACCTCTCTCAATTTTTAAGCAAAGTAAAACTGCATTCTGATGAGGCTACAGTTCTGGATTTCTAGGAAATGTTAATTCACCTTTTGTTGCCATTACTTTCAGGTTCACTCTGACCCTGAATACCTGTTAGGGTTCCATCTTTGAGTCAAACACATCTGTTTGAAAATTATTAAAATTGAATGGATAGGAATATTTCAAAGGATATAATTTTGCATAAACAAATGAATATTAAATAATAGTTATTTGAAACCATATAATTGTATAAATTATCAGTATTAGATAGGAATAAGTAAAGTTGGCGACCGTAGTTGAGGGCTACCCAAAGGCTCCCTTTCCAATAGCTACTACACCAAGGTGTAGGGGAGGGTGCTTCTCCATTCCCTGGATTGCTCTACTTTGCCCTTAAAACATACCTTATAATGCTGAGTGTTAAGCAAAGAGGTACTATTTACCAACCCCTCCGCTCGGGCAGGATATGACACAAGGTCAATTTTTAAGCGGAGTTTAACAGGTTTGAATTCAGAGTTTTCCTTCTCCTAGACTAGTTGCCTCACCAAGGCTGAAGAACCTAGTCCGTCCTACTATTTACCCATAGCTGGAGGGAGAATAAGGGGGTTCATACCTTTCCCAAGGGTATTTGCCCGAAAGTGAACGTAATAGCGCGACTGGAGTACGAACTCGCGTACTACGATTCCGCAGTGCATCGCTTTAACCATTACACCACGAGGTATCCAGTACCACTTTTTGTGTCTTCGGTATGACTTGACCTGAGATTGCTTCACTTTACCCTTGAAACATACCTTATAATGCTGAGTGTTAAGCAAGGAGGTATCCAGTACCACTTTTTGTGTCTTCGGTATGACTTGACCTGAGATTGCTTCACTTTACCCTTGAAACATACCTTATAATGCTGAGTGTTAAGCAAAGAGATATCCAGTACCACTTTTTGTGTCTTTGGTATGACTTGACCTGAGATTGAATCCCGGTCTCCCGGGCCATTGGAGAACACTCTACCACTTAGCCAATAGGAATACTTGATACATATAACTGTGCAAACAAAGGATTATATAGTTTTAAAAAATGTTAGGAAAAGTTGAAAATATAAAATTTAAGAAGTGTCTCACCACCAGATGCTCATAAGTGTAAGGCTAAAAATTGACATAACCTCATGACCTGTGTCATGAAGTTGTTAATCTCAGGACGAGGCTCACCTGTCCATCCAATAATAAGAATACAGTTGAGAGAGACAAACTTATACTCCACTTTGATCTTCATGTATATGTTTATGTATTTATGTAACCCCTCCACTAAAAGCAGGATGTGACAAAAGGTAAATTTTTAATTTTTCTTTTTTTCTTTTAGATGTTTTGAATTTAGTTTTCCTTCTCCTAGACTAATTACAAAACCAAGACTAAAGAACCCAATCTAACCTACTATTTACTCATAGTTAGGGTTAGCAGAGATGTATTCATGCCTTTTCCCAGAGCATTTGTGCAAAGGGAAATGCAAACTGCTTTGTCCAGGATTTGAAGTTGAGACAACAATATCTTATACTAAGCTCACCTCCATGTCGCTATTAAAGTAGAAAGGAAGATAGCAAAACAAAAAGAAACAAAAAAACTTTCTGTAATATAATGGCCGAGGGATTTTGTTTTATGCATTTGGGTTTAGTTAGGCTGAGAACCTTTTGGTTCGGCACATGGCTTAGTTAGGTGCAAACTTGAGTGCAGGTGTTAACGCGCGCGCGGAGAGGATGTGTCGTTCATAGATGTCAAAATAAAAATCCTATAGAAAAGTTGACCAGTGGATGTGAATGTTGTCATGCACCAGAAGCACGTGGAGGATTTTAGGGATTTTGAAATAGTCAGTTAGTTGAGTTGAATCCTGCCTCAGGAGATGACGTGGAGGCCTTGGGCAGGTGTTGCACGAGATGGGGGACAGATGAAAAAGCCAGAATAGAAAGAATGTGTATCTCTCTCCTTATGTCGAAGAACCTTTAAACTCAAAGGTAATAAAAGGTTTTGTACCTGAACTAAGAAGTCGTAAGTGTTTTTCGTGTTTCGAGATTTCTATGTTCTATGCTTATATGTATGTACATTTCACGTAGCTGTATCTGGCTATAGTACATTTCCAGTTCACTTGATGAGTGTCTTGTAATGTGGTGTTTATCAGGGGGTTACTTTCAGAAAACTTTCCTCATAAATTGTGATCTTTGCCTTATCAGTCAAGATTTTGTCAGCTGTCATCAGATCTTATGCAAATTACATTACCCTACCCACCATCCCGGCTAAAGATTTAGTGGATTTATTTTTAAATTTTCTTGCATGTTCTAACTTGTACATGATCAAGTTCAACATGATTTGACTGTTGTAATTGAAAGTGAAGGGAATTTATTTAAGTAACATAGCTTTAATCTTTGTTCTGTTTCCAAGCCAGATGCAGTATTGATTTTTAAATCTGCTTAATGTGGGTCACAACACGGGCATATGTTGTGGAGATTTTACAGGTTCAATTCAAAATAAGCAAATCGCACAAATTTTGGGCTATCATATATATATATGCAAATTTCATTAAACATAATAGACATTTTATGCCTACATATTTTCTTCTGGATCCGTTCGAATTCCTGTATTACTTTTATCGTATTCGGGGGGAATTGATTTAGGTATTGTCCAAAGTTGTATGTATCCCTAGTACTTTCAGCCCGACTTTGGGCCATCATCAGGGGAGAATCTATTACAAAACCTCAACTACCCTGTCGAGGATACTTACAATACACCTTTCTGACACAAGTTCAATAGCTCAGCATTTAAAAAAACATTCATGCCCAACAACACAACTACGAAAAATTCTCACCGACAACGCAACAATACTCGAACGTCAAAATAATAAACAAAAACTTCAGATTCTTGAAGCACTATATATTAGAAACCTGCAACCAGCACTTAATAGAATTAATTTTCAAACCAGTGCTAATGTACTTAAATGTCTTTAGCTACTGGCACGATTTACAGAATTACATTTAAAAGCAAATGCCATAATCTTCAACGGCAAAGACGTCCTTACACAGTAGTAATTTGCTAAAACAAAAGTTACATCACTTTTGTAATAGATTCTCCCCTGATGATGGCCCAAAGTCGGGCAGAAAGTACTAGGGATACATACAACTATGGACAATACCAAAATCACCCCCTCCCAAATACGATAAAAGTAATACGGGAATCGAACAGATCCAGAAGAAAATATGTAGGCATAAAATGTCTATTATGTTTAATGAAATTTGCATTAACGAAGAAATGCTGCCTAAATATATATATATATAAAGTTAGTCTTTTAAAGGTACCAGAGAATTCAGTTTAAAAAAAAAAATTGATACAGACACACAAAACAAGTATATACAGTACTGGGTCAGAAAAAAAGACAGGGTATATGGAAAATTTTATTAAAACGATTGATGTAGATTGACAAGTTAGGACAATTTATGACCACTTCATATTTGGTACCATATTCATTAGCATCAATTACTGCTATTACATCAATCATTTTTTTTTCACTCTTTTTTGTTTTCACTCTTTTTTGTTTTCACTGTTTTTTTTTTTTCACTCTTTTTTGTTTCACTCTCTTTTTTTTTTACTCTTTTTTTTTTTTTTCACTCTTTTTTTTTCACTTTTTTTCACTTTTTTTTTTTCACTTTTTTTTTTTTCACTCTTTTTTTTGTTTCACTCTTTTTTGTTTCACTCTTTTTTTTACTCTTTTTTTTTTCACTCTTTTTTTTCACTCTTTTTTTTTTTTTTTCACTCTTTTTTTTTTTTCACTCTTTTTTTTTTTTCACTCTTTTTTTTTTCACTCTTTTTTTTTTTCACTCTTTTTTTTTTTTCACTCTTTTTTTTTCACTCTTTTTTTTTTCACTCTTTTTTTTTTCACTCTTTTTTTTTTTCACTTTTTTTTTTCACTCTTTTTTTTTCACTCTTTTTTTTTCACTCTTTTTTTTTCACTCTTTTTTTTTCACTCTTTTTTTTTCACTCTTTTTTTTTCACTCTTTTTTTTTTTCACTCTTTTTTTTTTTTCACTCTTTTTTTTTTTTTTCACTCTTGTTTTTTTTTTTCACTCTTTTTTTTTTTCACTCTTTTTTTTTTTTCACTCTTTTTTTTTTTCACTCTTTTTTTTTTTTTCACTCTTTTTTTTTTCATTTTTTTTTTTTTTTTTTACTCTTTTTTTTCACTTTTTTTTCACTCTTTTTTGTTTCACTTTTATTTCACTCTTTTTCGTTTCACTTTTTCTTTTCACTCTTTTTTGTTTCACTCTTTTTTGTTTCACTCTTTTTTGTTTCACTCTTTTTTGTTTCACTCTTTTTTGTTTCACTCTTTTTTTTTCACTTTTTTTTACTCTTTTTTTGTTTCACTTTTTTTTACTCTTTTTTGTTTCACTTTTTTTCACCACTTTTTTTTTTCACTCATTTTTTTTTTCACTTTTTTTTTTTTTTTACTCTTTTTTGTTTCACTTTTTTTTCACTTTTTTTTTGTTTCACTTTTTTTTTGTTTCACTTTTTTTTTGTTTCACTTTTTTTTTGTTTCACTTTTTTTTTGTTTCACTTTTTTTTTGTTTCACTTTTTTTTTGTTTCACTTTTTTTTTGTTTCACTTTTTTTTTGTTTCACTCTTTTTTTGTTTCACTTTTTTTCCCCACTTTTTTTTCACTCTTTTTTTTTTTTTTCACTCTTTTTTTTTTTCACTCTTTTTTTTCACTCTTTTTTTTTTTTTCAGTTTTTTTTTTTTTTTGTTTCACTTTTTTTTGTTTCACTTTTTTGTTTCACTCTTTTTTTTTCACTTTTTTTTACTCTTTTTTTTGTTTCACTTTTTTTTACTCTTTTTTTGTTTCACTTTTTTTTACTCTTTTTTTGTTTCACTTTTTTTCCCCACTTTTTTTTTCACTCTTTTTTTTTTTTCACTCTTTATTTTTTCACTCTTTTTTTTTTTCACTCTTTTTTTTTTTCACTCTTTTTTTTTTTCACTCTTTTTTTTTCACTCTTTTTTTTTTTTTTCACTCTTTTTTTTTTCACTCTTTTTTTTTTTCACTCTTTTTTTTTTTCACTCTTTTTTTTTTCACTCTTTTTTTTTTCACTCTTTTTTTTTTCACTTTTTTTTTTCACTTTTTTTTTTCACTCTTTTTTTTCACTCTTTTTTTTTTCACTCTTTTTTTTTCACTCTTTTTTTTCTTTCACTCTTTTTTTTTTCACTTTTTTTTTTTTCACTCTTTTTTTTTTCACTCTTTTTTTTTTTCACTTTTTTTTTTCACTCTTTTTTTTTTTCACTTTTTTTTTTTTTCACTCTTTTTTTTTTTTCACTCTTTTTTTTTTTCACTCTTTTTTTTTTTTTTCACTCTTTTTTTTTTTTTTCACTCTTTTTTTTTTTTTCACTCTTTTTTTTCACTTTTTTTTCACTCTTTTTTGTTTCACTTTTATTTCACTCTTTTTCGTTTCATTTTTTCTTTTCACTCTTTTTTGTTTTACTCTTTTTTGTTTCACTTTTTTTTACTCTTTTTTGTTTCACTTTTTTTCGCCACTTTTTTTTTCACTCATTTTTTTTTTCACTCTTTTTTGTTTCACTTTTTTTTCACTCTTTTTTGTTTCACTTTTTTTTTGTTTCACTCTTTTTTTGTTTCACTTTTTTTTACTCTTTTTTTGTTTCACTTTTTTTTACTCTTTTTTTGTTTCACTTTTTTTTACTCTTTTTTTGTTTCACTTTTTTTCACTCTTTTTTTTTTTTTTCACTCTTTTTTTTTTCACTCTTTTTTTGTTTCACTCTTTTTTGTTTCACTCTTTTTTTGTTACACTTTTTTTCACTCTTTTTTTTTTTTTTTTTTTCTTCACACTTTTTTTTTTTTCACTCTTTTTAATTGTCCAATACTATACAATAGGCAAAAGGGTGTTGATAATTTGCTCAACACCAGATTGTCACAATCCTTCAGTATATAAAAAAAAATAATCCACAATATTTGTAAAGAATGATAAAGTGGGCCTAATGATTTTTAGGGTTTCCCAGTTCATATAAACATTTGGGTTTGTCTATGAAGCATGCTGTTGTTTATATATTGTGTGTGTATGTGCATGCATTTTAAAAAAATTTTTTATTGAAATACTTAGTTTACAAAATAAATTTTGAACACTAATTACATCACACAGTCTTAAAGTAGAATGTGACTGACAAAACTAGAATGTTAAAAGCTTTCTCATTTTTCCAATACATTTGAAAAAAAAAAAAAAAAAAAAAAAAATTCAGACGATACATCATCACATATTTAAATGCCCTGATGAGGGTTTAATGTAAAAACTGAAAGGTTTAATGTTGACAAATAATTGAATGCCCTGATGAAGGTTTAATGTAGACAAATGATTAAAATGAAAGTAAAACCAACCTCTTTTCATATTTGTACAATGGTGTGTGAGGCGCTCTTGATGTAATATTTACTGTCAGAGGAAATGGACACATTCAAATACTGGACGAAGCTGTTTGCATTTCACATAGCTAAATGTTCTTCGGGAAAGTTATGCATTCAGCTCTTCTCCCACCAGCTATGGGTAAATAGTCGGGCAGATTGGGCTCTTTAACCTTGGTATAGAAAAGTTATGCATTCAGCTCTTCTCCCACCAGCTATGGGTAAATAGTCGGGCAGATTGGGCTCTTTAACCTTGGTATAGAAAAGTTATGCATTCAGCTCTTCTCCCACCAGCTATGGGTAAATAGTCGGGCAGATTGGGCTCTTTAACCTTGGTATAGAAACCAACCTAGACAAAGGAAAATTCTGAATTCAAACCTGTTAAACTCTGTTTAAAAATTGACCTTGTACTGCATGTCACATGTGCATGGGGTTAGATAAGTATATATATATATATATATATATACACACACACACACACACTCATATGGGAGGTGTGCTTAACATAACGATTATTGCCTTAAAAATGGAATCCGTTCAAATCCTAGACTAGGCTGTTTGCACCTATCTTCATACTAATGACTTTGGGAAAGGCATAAATCCATCTCTTCTCCTTATGGGTAAATACCTTGGCATGCTGGGTTCTTTAGCCTTGGCAAGATAACCAGTGTAGGAGAAGGAAAATTCTGAATTTAGACCAGTTTGAAAAATTGACCTTGTCTTGCATTCTGTCTGTAGTGGAAGGGATGGATAGATATGTACATTACTACACACAAATACAAAATGTAAATATGAACATACAATAAATGCAGTTCCCTAACCTATAGGTATAAAATAACCCCTGATAGGTTGACATGCCATTAAAATCAATCAATCAATCAATCAATCTTAAGAAACGACTGTACAAGAATGTAAATAGAAACGTACAACGAATGCAATTCCCTAACCTCTTGGTATAAAATAACCTTAGAAAGCTTGACACTCTTTCAGAAACCAATCAATCATAAATTTATGAAGCCTCTACAGGTTTTTAATGAAACTGTTTTTATATTAGTCATAATTTGAAATACCATGTTGTTTCTAATGTTCTGGTTTGCAAGGTTGGTTTTTGGCTCACATGCCTGACTGGTTGTACATTTGACACTCACACATTTGGTAGGTAAGAGAGGGAGGGGTTTAAAGAGACAGAAAAAAAAAAATGTCCGACTTAGTGTTTGTTGGGTAGATTGCATTATTTTTTTTTGTTGACTATTTAAAACGTTTAGAATGCAATGTCCGCTTTGGTGGTCACTGCCAAATAATGTTTATGCATAAAATGAAATTTACTATATGCAGTATTTCGTTATACTGTAGAAGAGAAAATAAAAACAAAGGATTTCTAATTAACCTAGTTTCATTGATTCTCAACTCTGTAATTAGTCAATTTTGTAATCTCTTTTTCTCTCTCTCTTTTTTAATATATATATATATATATATATATATATACATACACACACACACACTAAGTCCAATGGATCAGTTGTGGTAGCACCTGATAGGGCTCTATCTATGGGTTAAATAGAACTAACAGCATACTTATGCTAAAATGAATTGAGTAAACTGAATAGCTTGAAATAGAAACGTTTTTGACAATTAAACCGTACTTACATTTAAACTGCGTGCTTATGCTTAACTGAATTATTTGAAATAGAACTGTTTTTAGACATTAAAACTGTATTTACACTTAACTGAATTATTACATATAACTGCTTGAATAGTTTGAAATGGAAATGTTTTTGACAATTAAACTGTGTACTTATGCTAAACTGAACTGTTTTCAATAGAACAGATTATTTACATAAAAATGGATTTGGCGTTAAATAACCTACAAAGGTTGATATGCCATAAAACCAAACCAAAAACAGACAAAACAAATCTAACCTTTTCTGGTATTAAATGACTCACAGAGGTTAATATGCTGTTAAACAAAACTCAAATTAACAAATCTGCAACCTAATAGTCATGATCTTTTCAGTGCCCAATAACTTGTCTAAAGTTGTTGAACCTTTGTTGCTTTATTCTTTCTGTTCAATTTCTGAATCCATGGAAGTAAGAGGCAGTGGATAATGGACTCGCTTGGTGGAGTAGCTTCTTTGTGCTAACAGGAATTGGCTCTTGTATCTTTGAAGCATTCCTGGGTATACACACAAATTCTTGTCTCTTTGTACCTCCGCCACCAAAAGAATAAAATACCCAACCCTTTACTTCCACCTTAGATAGGCGACATAGCTACCCCCTGACACTTTTAGATGGCTAATTGAGTCTGGTGACCTTGGCAAGGCCTGGTTGGTTAACTTGTTTTCAGTTCAGGGTGCTAGATCCAGCATAACCTATTTCACCTAGACTACTGGATGAGAGATTGAACTTCGGTAACTTCTGGCTGTGTGTACAATCTTGACAATTTTTTTAATGTAATTTATAACCATTTTTCGGCTTTAAAAAAAGTTTTTAAAAATGTTCAGTGTTCAAATCACTTTTTTCTCCTTTTCCTTTTTAATTTTTTTAAAAAACATATCTTTGACGTTATTTGAAACGCAATTGTATTGTTAATTGCGAGTAAATAAGTTGCCTTGTCAACTGGGCTTAAAATATGCTTGCTGTATCCTCTGTAGAGGGGTAAGAGTCTCCCCAAAAGAAGTGTTTTTAGTATGACACTAAACTGTATCTGGTGGTGAGGCTCCAGTTCTGGAGCCCTGGGGTATGTGGAACACTCCTTTCAATGCCATGACTCTCAGGTCCATTCTAACCCAGGTTGGTACTACCTGTTTGGGTCCCATCTATGGGTCAAATAGATCTGTTTGCAAATTATTTGTAACAGGTGTGATTTGATACATAACCGCATACAAAAAAAACCCTTTAGAAACTACACAAAAAATGTCAATATAATGTACACAATACTCCGACCTCAAGATCTAATATAAACCCAGACTGGTTGACATGCTGTTAAAATCAATTAATCTAGGTGAAATATTTTATTATCAGTTCTCTCTTTTGAAAAATTGTAGTGATCAGAGTGAGCATGACTAATTACTTTCAAGTTGGAAATTGGATTGAGACATGGCTTTACACTCTCAAACACAATGTTTCATTTTTTTGTGTGTTAACAAACAAAAATCAAATCATAATATGGATTCAGTTAGAAAATGAATTTTATTTATTTTAACTTTTTCAGGTTGTTGAGGATGGGTATGAGTTTTTTGCCAAAAGACAGTTAGTCACTCTATTTTCAGCTCCTAACTATTGTGGAGAATTTGACAATGCTGGAGGTATGATGTCTGTAGATGAATGTCTTCTTTGTTCATTTCAGGTAAGTACAGACATAATTATAATCTTCATCATTATTCTGTGAAAACATTTTATCAGAATTAAATTTAGGAGTGAAACAGTGTAGATATTCACTTAAACGATACACATTATTTTGACTAGCAAAAATGTATGTCACCTGTCATGTGTAAGTATTTAAGTTTGAATTTAATCAAATATTGTATTAAATCAGAAAGATTCACAAAACTAAATAAGAATGCATATAAAAAAATTACTTATTTTATTTGAATTGGTTTTTATATAAAATCATTCATAGGATTGCTTTTAATATTTGAGAATAAGACAATAGTAGAAATCAATAACACAGAGTAATTAAACTTGGTTTTGTTAAAACCAATAGCAAATTAAACACAATTTATGATGTAAACTTTTATTTCTTAGTGATTATGTAATACATATTGCAGGATTTTAAACACATGGTAGGGGCTGTTTTGAGTGCAATCTAACTTGACTAGACTTTAATATACATTGTTAATAAATAAGATACTAATTAAAATTAAATAATGATTCCATAATCATTGAGAATAAAACATAAATAACTGTGGTAATTGTAACACCAGTGGTGATGTAGTTTCAGTTTCAGACATACTCCAAGATAGGTTGATATGCCATTAAAGTCAATCATTTTAGCAATTTAGTTATTCTGTGACTATTTTTCTGACAACCAAACTATTTTCTCCAATTTCTTTTTCAGATTTTAAAACCATCAGAAAAGAAAGCCAAGTACCAATATGGTGGTTTGAACTCTGGTCGACCGAACACTCCAACAAGAGCTTTACAGCAAAAGAAGAAGGGACAGATTTGATGGACCATTTGTCTGTACATGTGTGTATGCATGCATGTGTATATATATATATATATATATATATATATATATGCGTGCATACATACACACATACACACACACACATTTATGTATATATACATACATAGATATCCCACCTGTTGGCACCAGGTAGAGAGTCTTAGGTGTACAGATGATCTTGAAAACTTTACATATATTTTTTTTTCTCTTTCAAATATTCTCTCTCTCTCTCTCTCAAAAGGTCCACAAGTGTATACTCAGTTCAAATGAGTATGTTTAGATTGTGCTAATTTTTGTCCAGGGAGTGGGGAGATGAACTGGCTGGATATCAGATGAGGAATATATATATATATATATATACACACTCACATGTTCTTGCATGTGTGTGTATATGTATGTATTTATATATATATATATACACACACACACTTAATGTAAAACATCATGCATATAGTTTTTGCTGAAGTGTGTGTATGTGATATATATATAGAAAGTGATATTAAGGCAACCCAACAAATTAGTTTAAAAAAAAGGGAAAAAAAGGTGCAAAAATATTTTTTTATTTTTTATTTTTTTTAAACTTATTTATATATGCATCTTCCCTCTTTCCTCTCCTCCATATAGTCTTCGAAATTTTAATGTTATACAAGGAATTTCAGAAAGAAAACATAAGTTCCTTTGACTTACTCATTAAAGAAACCAGACAAAATTAAGCTTTAAATATTGATTACTATAGTTTATCTTTTCTGCTTTTTTTTTCTCCTCTCTCCTTGGTTACCCAGTCATGTGGTGGAGAACAGTGTACTTTATGGACAAAGATGTCCATTTCAAATGAATATGGAAGAAGAAAGAAACACAAGAAAAAGACAACAAAAATCTCTCCTTCTGTAAATATCACTTTCGGATGGGTGAGCATTGAAAAAAAAAATCATGAAAGGGGGTTTAAAAAAAAAAAATTCTAAAAATATATACAACTCCTGTTCCAACTGCATTTTATATATTAGCAATAGAGCCATGCACTGTAATTTTTTTTTTAATCTAATACGTACTATTACAGAACCCACTACCTACTATCATCACCACTATACTATTGCTAATACAAACTATTATCACTACTACTGCTATAGTCAAATGGTTAAAAAAAAATGGAGGAAATATAAAAACGGCTAAAAAGGGAGACAATTTTAGAAATATTAAAAAGTTGCGTCCCTTGATCAGATTGTGATTGGTTCAAAAATATAAAGCCGGCCGGCCAGACGGACAGATACATGCTGTTGTAGACAATTTTGCATTCTGAAGCTAATCTGTAAAAGAAAATAATTTGGTGCTTAGTTTTTTTTGTTTTTTTATTTTTTTTTCCTGTTAGGTCTTCATCTCCCATTCACTTAATGAAATCATCAGCATCTAATTTTACCAAAACTGCTGCTCCTATTGGTTCATTTAGCTAATTCTTTGCAAAAATAAAAGAATTAAAAGTAATAAAGTAAATGGAAAAAAAATAGCAAAACAACCAAGTAAGCAAAAAAACAATAAAAAAAATCCCCCAAAAAAAACCAAACAATAAATGCAAACAAAACACCCCCCTCCCAATGTTAACCATTTTTCAGTTTTCTTTTTTTCTTTTTTCATTTTTTAAAATTGCAATTTTTTTTTATAGTTTTATACTTTTTTGTACATAATTCAGTAAAATTTAAAATATTTACTTTTGATGCTATTTTTGCTGTTTTTCTTTATAATGTTTCCTGTATTGAATTTTTATTTTAATTTTTTTTATCATTTGATTTGTTTTTATTTAACCACTTTACAATTTTTTTTCAAGTCTTTCTTTGCTGGTATATATCAACTTCCACCCTCTTCACATCTAAATGTATATATTTTGTGTAAACAAAAAAATGTCCATGATGACTGATAAAAAGTTTAATGCATTCCAAAGTGCTTAAACAGAGGTGATTAACCCATCATGAGAATCATACCTTCACGCGTAATTAAAATTCAAAGACATTCAGATTAAAACTGAATTTTATTTTGGTAATTCACACAGATGAGTAGAATATAATGAAGTACAACAAAGATTTTTTTTTTTTTTTTTTTAAATTAAATTTTTTAAAGTAGAATAGATCATCATATTGTTCTTTCTTTATACCAGGGTTTCTCAAAATCTTTTATTTGATGCACTCTTTGTAATTCAATTTTCAGTCACCTCCAAATAAATTAATGCCCTGTCAGCAGGGCTTAGAATGCACTGACTGTATCTCCTACAAAGGGTTAAGACCTCCCCTCCAAAAAAAAAAAAGAGAAAAAAAAAAAGTGGCATCTTAGATGTGACACTAAATGCATCTGATGGTGAGGCTCCAAATTTGGGTAGTGTCAAATACTCCTTCATTGCCATTACTCTCAGGTCCACTCTGACCTGGAGTTGTAGTAGCTGTTAGTGTTACATCTATGGGTCAAATTGTTTTGATAATTATTTGTATTCAATTGGACCATGTGCAAAAAAAAAAAAGAAAAAAAAAAAGGAAACCTTAAACAACTACTCTAAAAATGTAAATATGAATGCAATTTCTTAACCTCTAGGCATAAAATAACCTTAGATGGGTTTACATGTCTTTAAAATCAATCATTTTGCACCCCTTTTAACCAAATTTAATTTCCATTCAGCTCTAAATAAATTGAGTATTGAATTACAAAACAATTTACCTGTGTTTAATACAGTTTACGTGAGAAAAGAATCGGTAAACTATAAATTCAAATGCACCTTCTAATTCTTGAATTTTTTCTTTATGGGAATGATGGGTTAGGTGGGCACTGAAGAGATTATGAATATTAGATTGCAGGTTTGTGCTTTGAATTGCAAATCAGCACGTTCTATGTTCAAAGTGCTTGAGTGTTTGCATAGTAAATAATGCACATGGCGAAACCAAGATTCCACCATATACAAACTTGGAAAAGCTAGTAAAATGGGCTCAACAGTTGTACAAAGCTTGGAATATTTTGCTATAGTTTTTTTGTTAATTCAGTAATACCAAATTCTTTTAAATCTGTACATAGACTTAGCTTCAATATTGAAAGTCATTTCCATAAATTTTTCTTTAACCTTTTCACTGTCTACTCAATCATTTTTACAAGATTTTATTCTTTATTTTAAATGCAGTTTGAGTGCTACATATGAACATGTTATAAAGGGATTTATAAAAACAAACTAGTAAATTCACTCCTTGTGGACCCCTATGCTTTTATTCACCCTGCCAAAATTTTATTCACTGCCCCAGGTGTCTGTATGGACCACTTTGAGAAGCCCTTTACTAGGTGTATGATATCTGGCTACTCGTCTACATGATGCAGCAATTTTTGTTATTTTATAAATGCAAACTAAAAAATTTACACCCCTGTGGACCCCTCTGCTTTTATTCGTCCTGCCAAAATTTTATTCACTGCCACAGGAGTCTGTATGAACCACTTTGAGAAGCCCTTTACTAGGTGTATGATATCTGGCTACTCGTCTACATGATGCAGCAATTTTTGTTATTTTATAAATGCAAACTAATAAATTTACTCCCCCCTGTGGACCCCTCTGCATTTATTTCCCTGCCAAATTTTTACTCTTGTGGGTTTATGTAGACCATTTTGAGAATCCTTGCTTTTACACTAACCAGACAAAAAATATTTTGCCCAGTTGGTTGGGGCTGTAGAATACACTGACTGCACCTCTGCAGAGGGGTAAGACCCCTCCAACGAGTGTCCTGGTTATGACACTAAAGAATCTGATGGTGAGGTTCCAGCAGTGCTGGAGCTTTGGGGAATGCGGAGTACCCCTTCATTGCCATCGCTCCCAGGTCCACTCTGGCCTGGAGTGGTAGCACCTGATAGGGCCCTATCTATGGGTTAAATAGAACTAACACCATACTTATGCTGAACAGAATAGCTTGAAATAGAAATGTTTTTGACAATTAAACCGTACTTACGCTTAACTGAATTATTTAAAAAAGAACTGTTTTTTCGACATAAAAACTGTATTTACACTTAAGTGAATTGTTATATATAACTGCTTGAATAGTTTAAAATGGAAATGTTTTTGACAATTAAATTGTGTACTTATGCTAAACTGAACTGTTTTCAATAGAACAGATTATTTACATAAAAATGGATTTGGTGTTAAATAACCTACTAAGGTTGATATGCCATAAAACCCAACAAATCAATCAATCAACAAAAAATATTGTACATATTCATCAATAGATTAAATTTTGAAGATCTTATTTTGGTGGCGTAATAGCTAAAGTGCTGAACAGCACTATTAAAGTAACGGAGTTCAAATTCCATTACATTCACTTTTGGATTAATGCCCTTGTGAAAGGTATGAACCCCTTTATCTCTTGTCACTGAATTAAATAATATCATTGCTATTTTTTTAAGGATGGCGTTGGCATTAAATAACCCACAAAGTTTGATATGCCATTAAACAAAGAAACCAAACGAAACCTATTTTTTGTTGTGGTGGTTGTGGAGGCAAAAGTTTGTAAGTCTGTGTATGAATAATAATTTGCAAGGTTGAAATTCAAATAAGAGGAGGACAAAGAATAACTTTTAGCTTCAAAAATTAAATCAATAATAATTTTGTGACAATAACTCAACAGTTGATCTATACACGAGATTGACTTATATAGAAAATGATATGTTGAATAGATAAAGGTTACTAATATATTTATGGTTATATTTTAAAAAATTTCTAAATGACATTACTTATACAAGGGGTACCAAGAAAGTATGGTATGATCTAGAGCAGGGGCAGGGAACCTTTTCATGTTAAAAAGCCACATTGATTTTTTTTTTTATTATCTACTGATTAGGATGCACTCAAATTTTTAGTATATTTTCAACAGAATCTAATATTAGCTCATAGCTTACTCGGAGGTGCCCATGGTGTAATAGTTATCGTCGTAATGGACATGGCGACACTAGTTCAAATCCTGGAAGAAGCTGATTGCATTTCACATAGTACTAATACCCTTGGGAAAGGTATGAATCCAATTATTCTCCCTCCAGCTATGGGTAAATAGTAGGGCAGACTGGGTTCTTCAGCCTTGCTGAGGCAACTAGTCTAGGAGAAGGAAAACTCTGAATTCAAACCTGTTAAACTCCGCTTAAAAATTGACCTTGTGTCATGTCCTGCCCGAGCGGAGGGGTTGGTAAATAGGGATAGCTTACTCCATATCTAATAAATACTACTTAAAATAAATGGAAACCTTAACTATATTTTATTGACTTTTTTTTTTTTTTTTTTTTTTTTTTTTTTTTTTGAGAAGATGTTAGGATACTAGTTTTTATAGTAGGATGCACAATTTCAATTGATAATTTAGATGATTTTGGGTTCCTCTTCTCCCCTCTGATCTCAAGCCATGAAGTGTGATGTAATTATTCATGTATAATATGTACTTTTCTCCACAGATTTCAGTCTAATGGTAAGGCTCCAGTAATGATGGATCATTGAGGAATATAGAGTACTCCTTCCTTGCCATTACTTCCAGGACTGGAGTGGTAACATTTGATAGCGTTTTAAATTGAGTGTAAACAAATGACTTATGCTAAATTGAATTGTTAGAAATAGAACTGATTGATCATTTAACTGTGTGTAAACAAATGACTGATGTTTTATTAAATTGATAGTGATACATAGCAATACTTGAAACCATTCAACTTGATTGATTCATGTTTACAAATCCCATATATTTGATCGAAATGTATAAACTGGATTTGGCATTAAATAACCGACAATGGTTGATATGACATAAAACAAAACCTAACCAAATCATATATATTTAATATATATGTATAATGAGGATTTGGTATTAAATAACCTACAGTGGTTGATATGCCATAAAACCCAACCCAACCCAATCATATATATTAAATGTATATGTATAAAGAGGATTTAGCATTAAATAACCTACAATGGTTGATATGCCATAAAACCAAACCAAACCAAATCATATATATTTAATATATATGTATAAAGATGATTTGTCATTAAATAACCTACAATGGTTGATATGCCATAAAGCAAAACCAAACCAAATCATATATATTTAATATATATGTATAAAGATGATTTGTCATTAAATAACCTACAATGGTTGATATGCCATAAAGCAAAACCAAACCAAATCATATATATTTAATATATATGTATAAAGATGATTTGTCATTAAATAACCTACAATGGTTGATATGCCATAAAGCAAAACCAAACCAAATCATATATATTTAATATATATGTATAAAGATGATTTGTCATTAAATAACCTACAATGGTTGATATGCCATAAAGCAAAACCAAACCAAATCATATATATTTAATATATATGTATATAGAGGATTTGGCATTAAATAACCTACAATGGTTGATATGCCATAAAACCAAACCAAACCAAATCATATATATTTAATATATATGTATAAAGATGATTTGTCATTAAATAACCTACAATGGTTGATATGCCATAAAGCAAAACCAAACCAAATCATATATATTTAATATATATGTATAAAGATGATTTGTCATTAAATAACCTACAATGGTTGATATGCCATAAAGCAAAACCAAACCAAATCATATATATTTAATATATATGTATAAAGATGATTTGTCATTAAATAACCTACAATGGTTGATATGCCATAAAGCAAAACCAAACCAAATCATATATATTTAATATATATGTATATAGAGGATTTGGCATTAAATAACCTACAATGGTTGATATGCCATAAAACCAAACCAAACCAAATCATATATATTTAATATATATGTATAAAGATGATTTGTCATTAAATAACCTACAATGGTTGATATGCCATAAAGCAAAACCAAACCAAATCATATATATTTAATATATATGTATAAAGATGATTTGTCATTAAATAACCTACAATGGTTGATATGCCATAAAGCAAAACCAAACCAAATCATATATATTTAATATATATGTATAAAGATGATTTGTCATTAAATAACCTACAATGGTTGATATGCCATAAAGCAAAACCAAACCAAATCATATATATTTAATATATATGTATATAGAGGATTTGGCATTAAATAACCTACAATGGTTGATATGCCATAAAACCAAACCAAACCAAATCATATATATTTAATATATATGTATAAAGATGATTTGTCATTAAATAACCTACAATGGTTGATATGCCATAAAGCAAAACCAAACCAAATCATATATATTTAATATATATGTATAAAGATGATTTGTCATTAAATAACCTACAATGGTTGATATGCCATAAAGCAAAACCAAACCAAATCATATATATTTAATATATATGTATAAAGATGATTTGTCATTAAATAACCTACAATGGTTGATATGCCATAAAGCAAAACCAAACCAAATCATATATATTTAATATATATGTATATAGAGGATTTGGCATTAAATAACCTACAATGGTTGATATGCCATAAAACCAAACCAAACCAAATCATATATATTTAATATATATGTATAAAGATGATTTGTCATTAAATAACCTACAATGGTTGATATGCCATAAAGCAAAACCAAACCAAATCATATATATTTAATATATATGTATAAAGATGATTTGTCATTAAATAACCTACAATGGTTGATATGCCATAAAGCAAAACCAAACCAAATCATATATATTTAATATATATGTATAAAGATGATTTGTCATTAAATAACCTACAATGGTTGATATGCCATAAAGCAAAACCAAACCAGACCAAATTTTTAGTTATAAAAGCTAAGGATGCATATTATATGTGAGAACTAAACATATATATTTATTTTTTTTTTTGCCAGTTGTTGCTATATTTGGGATGGCATGACTGAAAGTTAGTTATATTTAGGGTCTAAACTAATTCTATGACATATACTTCTGTTTAATACCACTAAAGAGAAATAGCCACTGGAATGTCTGTTTGTTTATAATTTGCTTATTCTGTTGTGAACTTGTTTTTGCTGAAAGTTGGTTACATTTTGCATGAACGTGTCTTTGTCCTAAATTTTGTCTTTTGAAACATTATATAAACTATATGAATTCTTATTTTTAAGTTCGTACAAACCAGAAAAAATGTTGGACAAATGTTAAATTTGTTGTTGCAAATTCTACAAAGTCAATGCATGTTATACATGAGATGTTTTTTCTAGAATTTCATAGTTGAAAGTTAGGGGTATGTATTATACATGAATAATTGTGATAAATGCTATTCCACATATTTATCTTGCAGTTCAACTTAATTGACTCATAGCTTAGAGGGGTTTTTTTTTGTTTTTTTTTTTCATTTCTTCCTATTGTCTAACCTCTTTTACTTTTATTGTAGAGAGATGAAGTCAGCCTTTTGCTGTTTTCTTCTACGTTTTTTTTTTTTTTAATAATAATTGTGTTGGTTCTTATGGTAATGGTGGGGGATTCATATCTTTGCTGGTTTTGAATTCTGATTTTTTTTTTTTTTCCTCCTAGACTGGCTGCTTTACCATGGCGAAAGAGCACAGTCTGCGCTACTATTTACTTATAGCTAGAGAAAAAGATTAAGATTCATACCTTTCTGAAGAGCATTAGCATGAAGTGAAAACCAACCAACCAACCAACTTCATCCAAGATTTGAACCTGTCTTGTCAAGTCAGTTTCCTATAATGATAACCATTGTAACATTGATAAAATCTACAAATTTAACTGTTCCTATCAATTCAATAAATGAATGAAAAAAAAAATTGTAAACAATATATAGGTGTCATTCAGAAGATGATTGTTAGATGTTCTTGGTATGACACTAAACTGCATCTGATGATGAGGTTCCAGTTCTGGAGATCTTGTGAGTGTAGAGTACCACTTTATTGACATTACTCGCAGGTTCATTGTGACCTGGAGTTGGGGGAAAACCCATTAGGGTCTCATCTATAGGTGAAATAGAAATGTTCAATTATTTACTAAGGATTATTATTATTATTTATTACTTGAAACTCTAACTCTGCAGATTATTTGTATTAGATAGGAATAATTGAAACCTGTGTGCAAATAAATGACTATTAAATAGAAATACTTACTTAAAACCATATAATTATTAGTAGTTGATAGGAATTCTTGAAATCATATTATTGTGTGCAGATTATTTGTATTAGGAATACTTGATATATAACTGTACAAAAACTCCTGAGAAAGATCTCTTCAAAAAATGTACATATAAATGTACAATAAACACAATTCCCCAACCTTGGCATAAAATAACCCTAGACTGTTTGATATGCCATTATAATCAATAAATCAACAAATGTTTGGTAAAAAATTTGGAATCTCTCTCTCTCTCTCTCTCTCTCTCTCTCTCTCTCTCTCTATATATATATATATATATATATATATATATATATAAATTCAGATGTAATTGGAAGCACTACAAGCAAATGTTAGCTTCAAAATCCGTCAATGCTTTTGTGACCATAAATCAAATTTTAACCCATGTTTTATAACCCTCATTTAACTGTTATATAATATATATATATATATATATATATATATATGGACCTTACATTATGATCGGTCCGCTCCTATCTTCTTACCTTACTTCCATTTCTTCTTCACTTCGCCATTCCTCTGGTTAATCACCTGGTCATCTTGTGTCATTCTGATGACTCTTTTATGTCACCGTCTTTGGTCTTGTTCATTGATGAAGAATGAGATGGACTGTGGAATTGTAGTAAGCGAGTTCGTACTCCAGTCGCGCTATTATGTTCACTTTCGGGCAAATACCTTTGGGAAAGGTATGAACCCCTTATCCTCCCAGCTATGGGTTAAATAGTACAACTACTGTTCTTCTTGGAGAATAGCATTGGCATTAAATAACCTACAAAGGTTGATATGCCATTAAACAAAGAAACCGAAACCGAAGAATGAGAACATGACCATAATTTCATATGTACATTTTGCTTTTATATATTGGCGACATTTAATCATTGCCTACTTAGCCTAAATGGGGAATCATTGAAAGCAAGATGGAGTATTTGACCTGTCACCATGAGAGTTTCTCACTGGGTGACTTCTTTCTAACACTGGAGCAGGGGTAGGCAAACTGTGGGCCATTGATGATTCATAATCCAGTGATGCTGCCCTCTCACCAAACTATCATCATTAAATAAACTATTGTCCTATAGAAATACTTGAAAATATTTACTCATATGTGAGTTGTTTGGTTTTAGTATGGTATCATTAAATTATGTGTTTACAAACCATACATATAATGTGTAAACAGGCTTTGGCATTAAATAACCTATTGAGGTTGATATGCCATTAAACCCAATCAACCAAAAGTTTGCCCACCCCTGCTCTAGAGCTATTTTGGTCCCTTGACTGAAACCATCTAATTAGAACCGTGGTCTCAGATTGACTCAGAGTTCAATTGCTGTCAATCATACCATGTTTTGTTTTTTTTTCCCCTCATTTAACAGCTCTGGACTTGACTTGAATGCTAAACTATATTTCAAATATAGATCTTGCTGATCTATTTCATAACCTGAGGATGTCTGGTAATTTATAAAGTGTGTGTGTAAAAAAAATTGATTATTCAATTTCCAACTTGAACAAAAATCTTTTGAATTGTTTTAATAGTTAAAATGATTACTCTTATTTTGTTTATTTATTTTTTTCAAATGACAAAGGAATTTATTTTTATTTGGTTGAAAATAACAACTTCAATTACGGTTTAGTTTTTTTTTTATTCATTTTTCTATGTTCAAAATATGTTTGGGGCGAGGGGGGGTAGCTTCCGTGGTGTAGTGGTTAATTTGATGGACTGCAACATTATTGTAAGTGAGTTCAAACTCCACTTGTACTATTATATTCAATTTTGAACTAATACCCTTGAGAAAGGTGTGAACCATCTATCCCCCTTGCCATGGGTTAAATAATATGACTTCTGTTCTACAATAGTGGCTTTGGCATAAAATAGCCTACAAAGGTTGATATGCCATTAAATAAAGAACCCCAACAAAATATGTTGCCCACCTCCTAGTTTTTTTTGTTTTTTTTTCTCTCCTTTAAAATGTTAATATTTTTGTTTTGTTTGGGAAATGCTTTTCCTTGTAAAGTGAATGATGTTATTGAAAGTTCAGAGATAATGACATTTCAGATATAAATCTTTTACATCAGCAATAATGTTTTTTTTTTTTAGTAAAGAAATTTCATCTAAATTGAGCCTTATTTTTTTAGGTCTTTTTGTTAAAAAAGAAAGACCCCCCCAAATGCCCAGCTTGTCCAAAATAGCACTCTCATGAAAATTTCTGCTAATTTTAATCTTAAAAGAATTATATAGAAATGTATAACTTCCATTCACCATCCAGATATGAGTAAGTTTCATTTTTATTGACTCGTTCTAGTTAAATCCCCAAATTACAAATCTGCCATTGGCCATTATTTTACACATTCTTTGTAGTTGGGACAGGAAAAGACTAAAGAAATATGCCTGGACAAATTGTAGCAAGTTGAAGAATTACTTTAGAATAAAAATTAAAAAAAAAAAGGCTTCAATTATTTTTTACTGAATTGTTAAATCTGAAAATAGCCATCCATGATAACTTGGCTTTTTCTTTGTGGTTAGAGGAGGGAATACTATGGCTGAATTGTAGGTAGTTGAAGATATATTTTGAGGACTTAGTTGTTCGGTAAAGATAAAAAAGAAATTGAAGCAAATAGCTGAAACTCTTATCTGGATGGTGTATGTAGGTATTAGATTTTGATAATTTTTTTATATAATTTAAAAAAAAATTTTTATTTTCATAGTTGAGTTATTTTGTACAAGCAACAAAAGAAACTTCTGGTCCAGCCCTTTTAAAATTTTAAGGAAGAAAGGAGAGGGAAAAAAAAAATCGATATAATGAAGTCAATTGTGTAAAACTCTGGACAAATTGTTCTATTCATCTATTTCGAAAGCAGAAAATAATAAAACCTTAAAAAAAAAAAAAAAAAAAAGAAAGTCAATTGATCTGTATCAAAAAAGCTAGATGCATTGGAAGAAATAGTGTATCACTGTGAGGTGTCTTCTTTAAAAAAGGAACTTAAAAAAAAAAAAAAAAAAAAAAAAAAGTTGTATTTTAGTTGTTAATTGTTGTAAAGGGATTTAAATTGAGAAGTGGAGTTAACTTTTTAAGTCTTTTGATTTTTTTTATTTTGTTTGTATCGCACACAAAACAAAACAAAAAAAAATCCTCTGTTGTTGCATGGTTTTGAGCAGTAGTTTTGGTGTCATGAAATTTTGATGACACATTTTGATGTACTCTTAAGAAAAGACGCATTGTATGCTTGTGTGTGTGTGTGTATATATATATATATATATATATATATATATATGTGTGTGTGGTATTATATATAGTAGAGGAGTGTGGAATGCCCTGTTTTTCATTGGCTGTTACTGAATGACAGATATCTATAAGAACGGCCGAAGTCCGGCCATATTAATTCTTTTGTAGAGGCACGAGCGTAGCACGTTGCGGTCAAGGAGGTGGCTTGGCTCTTCCAGAGTCATGCCAGGGTTTCTGTCAGAGCCGATATGATGCATAAAACCCAAAATTGGCGATGAAGACAGTGCATCACTGAAGACCTACCTTGATGCATCTAGGATGTATGATTGAAATATATATATATATAATGAAAAAGTATTTAGAGGATATCTTATATATGCCAATGTTTCATTTTTGTATTAAACTATCTTGAGGGCCATGTAATATGTTCATTTTTTTTTCTTTTGCATTTGAAACAATTAACATCTTTTAAATAACCCTGAAGATGGTTTAAAACAAAACATGGGCATATATAAGAAATATATCTGGAATATTTTTTCATATTTTATATTTACATACTGTTAGATATATATATATATATATATATATATAATGTACAAATATAGTCAGTGGTGCTTAGTGACTATGTCTATGCTATACCAACTGAGATATTTATATTCTATCACCAATATTGAACTCTCATTATTTATAAATTTAGCAAACTATAGTATTTATATATACACACACACTAATATAATTTTTATTTCATCTTCCTTACCTCATCTGTTGCTAATAGTTTTGTGTTGTTTTTTTTTGTTTTTTTTTTTTTTTTAACTATACAAAAAAATATCCAAGCAGACATTTTTTAAAAAAGTAAACCCCCCCCCAAAAAAAACACTTATAGTTAAAGATGAACTTAGAAAAGGGAGATAAGAATTTATTTTATTTTTCATCCTGCTCTGCTGATCAGTATTCATGCCCTTTATTTCATCCAACATTCTTAAAGGTTTCTTTTCTCTGCCCCCCCCTCCTTTTTTCCCCCCCATCTGGTTTTTATATACTACTAAATTTGGTAAGCAATCTGTTATATGCAGAATGACCTTGCAGCTCTATCTCGAGAGGAGACACAGATTTGTGGCTGGATTTATTTAGGTCCCAGTACAGCACAGTTTCATCTGCCTTGTTGAGAAGATCAGATTGGTAGTTTTACAACCATTGAGAAAACCAGATAGCAATGACCCAAGAAAGATATCAGTAGTATGTCTAACAAAATCCTGCATAAGACTTTACCAACCGCAGATATCAGGGCTATACCGTGATAATTTCCACAATCATCCTTTTCACCTTTGTTCTTAGAAAGAACAGTATTTACAGCATCTCGCCCACCTTAAACACATTCAGAAATCTAAACATCATATAAGTTTTTGAAAACGGCAAAAAAACGTTTTGTCCTCCTTACCTCAGTAAGTTGGTGACCGTAGTCGAGGGCGACCAGAAGTCTCCCTTTTCAATAGCGAGTACACCGAGGTGTCGGGGAGGGCGCTACTCCTTTCCCTGGATTTCTCCACTTTACCCTTAATACATACCTTATATTGCTGAGTGTTAAGCAAGGAGGTATCAAGTACCATTTTTAAAGTCTTTGGTATGACACGACCTGGGAATTCAGCATTAATATCATCCGTCCCAAATGATTTTCCACTATTTGATTTCCTTATGTTTTTTTTAATCTTTCCAAATGAAGGTGGATCTGCCAGATTATCTTTCACTTGATTATTTTTGATGTTGTCTACAAATCTCTTATCAACAGTTGAAGATCAATTTAAGAAGTTTATCAAAGAGCTCCTACTGCCTTTTCAAGATTACCAGCTGAGCCATGGACAAGACTTTCTCCATTCTTAGAGCATTGCTACATTACTTGTAAAGTGTACAGACCATATACCTCTTTTTGTAGATTGTACACCTGCTTTATAGTATTGGAACATGACACAGCTAGTATCTTATCAGACTTATTTCTCCATTGATTACCTTTAATTTCACATAGTTTTTGCTCTCTTCTCAGTAACAAATCTTTCTTTAGCAGAGAACCTGCCATGTAAGAGCATGTCGCCTGTGCCAGCTCTTGAGTTTGTTACACCAGCCCTCTGTTACTCAAAAGTGCCGCCTGGAACAGACACCCCATCTTAACTCTTCATTGCTGTGCTACTGACCCAAAGAAAAATCTGCATTGTCCTTCAGAGTGTTGCAATTTTATTTTCTGTTAGTATACTAAAATATGAATATTTGCTCCTGGGATGGTTAAGAAAAAGATAGAAAAAAAGAACTGCAATGTAGATTATAAATAAATTACAAAAAAATGACTTAATTTTTTTTTCTTTCTTTGAAAGCTTTTTTTTTTTTTTTTTTTTTAAGTTAATCTTAAATGGTAAATTTAATGTGAAAGAAGCTTGAAAATAAAATTATATACTAGATCAACAAAAGTGATAAAACAAATAGGAATATTTTTATGTACTTAATCTTTTTTTTTTTTTTTTTAAAGTTTTTTCAATCTTAGGTTATTGTCAAGAGAAAAGATTGTGAAGAAACTCTTTTTTTCTTTTTTTTTTTTATAAATTGTTTTATATTAAAGTTTTAAAAAGAGTTAATACCCCCTCCCCCCCAAAAGCAATGAAATGGTAATGTGGCATACCCAATCATTGAATTAAGATTATTTTTTGGTATCCAAGTGTCTTGAACCAACCATTTTATGATTTCGGTTATCATGAACACCTGGCAATGAAATCTATACTTGGAAGATATTTATATGTATATATAATTTTTTGGTCTGAAATTTTATATGCTGGGGCTCAGTTCTGTCTAATTTTTTGAGTTCTGCACCCTTGGAAGAAACTACTGGGGAGTCTAATTCCCTGATAATTTCTACTTTTATTTCAATCCATGCTTATACAGTAAGCCCTGAAGTATTGCCTGGGGTATTTACCCTCCCCCAATAATGCTACCATCTGTAAAAGTCTTGAAAGTAATTATCTTTTATCTACTTATATTTCCTCAATCTTCTCCATGTTCTGGTCAAAATAATCTTGGATTGTGTGTGTGTTTTTTTTTTTTTTTTTTTTTTTTTTTTGAAAGTCTAGAATCTGGCTGCGAAAGTGATAAACTGAATCTTTGAATAAGGACATATCATTTCCTTTCCACATCCTTTGATGTTTCAATCTCCTCATGCACTTTTTGTTTCTTTTAGACGAGAGACATTCAACCTTTCTGGAATTGAAACACCTGCTGAACTAATCTTTTCGTTTACGCCATCACTTTTTGTTTTTAGTTTTGACCTGATCAAGTAATGGTCTGTCCAACATTCAGGAACACAGAACCCTTGAACTGTTCAAATGTTCTGAAAATCCCATCACTTTGCAAGTATATAATCAGCTTGATGCCACACTTCAGAATCAGGGTGCACCCAGGCAATCTTAAAAATTGTGTTTCTGCTGAAATATACTGTTAGAGATTCTTAAATTAAAATACTCACACATTTGATGAAGACAAAGACCATTCCTGTTACATTTTTTCACTCTTTGCTTATCTGATCCATTTCATGTTTCATAATCCCTCTCTACACTTGGATTGAAATCCCAAAGAACTATGATTTTTATCTGTCATGAGCACATTGTACGAAACATCTTTCCAAGCATGGTAGAAAGAACACCATTTGTCCTCCTCTGAAGCAGATGCTGTTCGATCAATACACCCAGACAAGTTACATATTGTAACTTTGATCATACACCCAGACAAGTTGGAATTTACTAAGCTTTTTTTGCCTAGATGTGGCACAAGGCCATATGGAAGGAGCACCCAATGAGACATACACCCAGACAAGTTACATATTTTCCTTTTACTAACAGAATTCTTTTTGTCATGAGATATTCATTTATACCAGATGGAAATTCAAGTCTCTCAATGCGATAATACTTAACCACAAATCCGATGCCAAACTCTTTTAAAAATCTTCTGTTCTTTCCTTTCCAGAAGACAACGTCACTACTAGAAAATTCTGTTATCTCTGAAAGGGCTACTATGTCCAACTTGTAGTGCTGTAACTCTTTAGCTACCAAAGCAAATCTTCATTTTGGACATTCTGAGGGTGGTGTTTTTTAGTAACGTCCTTATATTCCAATGGCCAATATTAATATTGGCTTCACTACAATAGCATGACAATCCTGCCTGGCTCCGATGTTCTGAGACATCTGCCAGGTCACACCAGAAATCTGACCAATCCACCATATATATATATATATATATATATATAAGGGTAGGCTGAAAAGTTCATGTGATGACTTTGTGATCAATAGGATCCAAGCACTGCATCACCAGTGGAAGAAGTGTGTAGACTAGAGGAAACTATGTTGAAAAATAAACTTCATTTCTATGGGAGTATCTTCGTCAGCTTCTGAACTTTTCAGCCAATTCATATAATGGTAGTTGAGGCAAATATTGGCTATGTATTTATAATTGCATTTGGCTGCAGTATTATTATTTGCTAAGGCCTAAGGTTGCTTTCGGTATTTGCTGTTCCCAAGTGTTCACCCATCAAGGAACTGTACAAGTTCATTGCTGCTTAACTTCTGTGATCTGACAGAAATTGGTGCTTTTAGCGTGACTTGATAGTAAGTCAAATTTAGCTATGGTGTTATGTTATGTAATAATTAGAAATTATTATGTCTCTTCAGAATCTACTTTTTTTTTCTTTTTATTTTCATTGTGATTTGTTTAATGTCTTATTTTCTGTGTCTGATTCAAATGGTATCCAAGTTCATGAAACATTTTTGTCTGTCTTGTTTTATCAATTCAGAGAATTTTTTTAATAAAACCTAACTCTAACCCTTAGTGCCATATCTTTTGCCATGGTTCTTTGACTACCATTAAATGCTCCCCAAGAGGACACCATAACTCTTTAGTCATTCATTTTCAAGCCCTAAAAGACGTCATTTGTGGCAATCTTTTTAAATTATACAGAAATAGTTACAGAAAGGAGTCCTTCATTTTGATGTCATGATACAGTTCATTTGGACCATTGTTTTAAAGTTTTCCCAAATCAATTATGAGGAGGCTAAAGTCTAGACCAGTATTTCCCAATTGGTGTTCCTTGGAACGCTATGGTTCTGCAAGCAGTTGCTAGAGGTTCTCTGAGAAAGAGTAATAAATAAGCTAATGCATTTTTAAGTAATAATGGTGTATAGAATTTTCATGCAGGGGTTCTATGAGACATGAAAACTATTTCAAAAGTTCCACAAGGGTCAAAAAGGTTGGGAAATCCTGGCCTAGAAACTCACAGTTGACTGCAATTTATAGATATTACCTTGAAACATTGGTGAATAGGGCATTTGACAATATCTTTCAATATACATTTGTCATTTCAACAGAAGTTTCTTGAATATTTATTTGATAAAGCATTGTTGATCATTATTATTTTTTTGACTCCTATTTCTTTTTATTGTCATTCCATTGCCACTCATCTTTTCAGGATGGCGGCCATTGCTGAAAAATCATAGATTTGGGATTGAAAAAATAAAATTGAGGTAAAAGTAGAGTGAATTCGTATCACGAGAAATTTCTTTATTTCTGGTCGGTGCTGTTTACTAATTTTGCAGACAGACCAGTTGGCTGGGGCCATAGAATATGCAGAACACATCTCTGCTGAGGGGTAAGATCCCCTCCAATTAGTGTCCTAGATATGACACTAAATCATCTGATTGTGAAACTTTTAGTCCTGAAACTTTGGGGAATATGGAATATCACTTCATTGCTATTACTGCCAGGTCCACTCTGACCAGGAGTAGTAGTACCTTTTAGGATTTCATCTGAGAGTCAAATAAGATTGTTTAATCATTTACTATATTCGAAAGCATTTAACTGAGTATAAGCAAGTGACTTATGTTAAATTGAATTATAAGTATTACATAGCAATACTTGGAACCAATTACACGGGTCGATATGATTTTTGGTGCCAAGAAACAAAAAAGACATTTGATTTGATGGTGTTGATTCTGAAAATGATTTTAGTTTTTCATGGTTAGTTAATGTTTTTGTTGTACTGTAATAGCTCATTTTTGGAAAAAAAAGATCAGTTTATATGATCTTGGCTGATCACAAAATGTAGTTACTAAAGTTTGTAGAAAACCATCAATTTTCAAGTAGGCCGAGCAATTTGTCAGCCACCTGAAATAAACTATTTTTATAAGAAAGAAGTGTTTTTGAGTCAAAGAATTTAAAATAGAAGCACTGAATTTTTCCAATTTATCACTAAAATTCCAATTAACTGATAAACTTTACCATTAATACACTTTAGTAAACCTGATCATTAAAATGACATTAAAAAAAAATGAAAGCTTAAAATCTGTTTGATATTCATTGAATTATCCCATCACTTTTGTCCCTTCACTACGGAAGGAAAGCAAGCACATTGAGAGCTTTTGTTTTCACAGTCAGAAAAGAAAAAAACCTCCAACTCAAGACATTCCAATTGAATGCACCCATTCCATTGTACATGATGAACATCATGAAAATGGTTTCATCATAACATCAAGGAACTCATTAAGGATGATGAATTCGTTAATTTAATGAATGACGTGGAATTACGCACTTGGATGTTATTTATTGACATGGTGAAAAACTTGGGCCGAAAACTACAAGAAATTAGAAAAGCTGTTAAAAAGTCTACAGGACATAGGCACTAATATGAGTATTAAGATTCATTTTTTACGTAGCCATTTAGATAGATTTTGGGATAATTGCATCAATGTGAGTGATGAGCTAGGAGAAGGATACCATCTGGATATCAAAACAATGGAAGAGCGCTACCCGAGACGGCGGGACTAACGAATGATGGCTGACTAATGCTGGAGTATCAAAAGGGACTTATGTAACATTGAATCAAGAAAAAGAAAATTTTTATCATCGTTCTTATGTTCACAGAGGTTTTATTTCTGCTGTTTATCAAATGATTTGATGAAAATTCTTGTTGGTCTTGGTATATTCAATCGTGTTATTTTTAAAGACTTAGGATCTGATTGTTATTGCAAAAATAGTATTTCTCAATAAGTAGACCATATGAACTAAGAGGTTTCTATGATTTTACTTTGAGAAATATTGTCTTCGGTTGATATCATTTATACAGAAAACAAATGAAAAAAAGATGCTTTTTTTCCCACAAATGGTTGCTCAACAAGAAAAAGTAAGGTCATTTTTGTATTCAGTACCCTCAAATGAGCTAAAAAAAAACATTTGGTGCCTCAACATCATTTCAAAAACTTTTTTTTGGGGAGGGGGCAGTGTTAAATGTGTGTAAATTAAGTCATATTGAATAGAATTGCAAGTGTTAAATGAGTTGACTGTATTCAAACAAATGATTTGTATTACATTTGACAGAAGCACTTTATAAATAGAATTACTTGAAACCATTTAACCTTATTGAAATAAAACTGTTAGTGTTAGATAGCAATACTTGAAAGTACATAACTGGGGGCAAACAAATAAGCTCTGACTCATTTAAAAATTATTACCTACAAACTATTTATTTACAAATAATATGCCTTTATTAAACATGTATAAACAAGCTTTGTCATTAAATAACCTATAAGGGTTGATATACCATAAAACAACCAACCAATCTAATTTTACAGATAACGATTTTGAAGTACTGTTGATGATTATTAGTTTTTGACATTTTTTCATCTTAATTTCAATTGCTTTATTTACACAATTAGTATTATCTTGAATTTTTATTATATGAAACATTGTCAGCCACTATTAGTTTTTGACTAATATCTCAAATTTTTATTGGGGTATTGCCAGTTGGTTTTTTTAACTAGTATTATTTTTCCAAGTTGATTTTTCATTGCAACTACTCAGACTGTCATCTATGGATTTAAATGAAAGATTGTCAACCATTATTAATTTTTGGCTTTTTTTTTTTACTTTAATTTTAACTGCTTTTTCATTGCAACTCCTCAGACCATCATTCTATTATTTTATTATTAAATGAAGAATTGTCAATTGTTGTTTTTGACTAAATTTCTTTCATCTTGATTTTATTTACTTGTAACATTTTTTTTGCATGAGGGTCTGCACCACTCAGAATTGTTGCCAAGAAAAATTGAACAAATTACTTAAACATTTTGGTAAGTAAAAAAATATACTGTAGAAACAACTCAATGTTGAAACTACTTTTTTTTTCCTTTCATGAATGGCATTTCTATAGGTAAAAAAGAAAAAAAAAACATTTTAAACAAAATTTTGGGTTGCTTCTACACATGCTGTTAAAATTTTATATCGTTTAAAAAAGAATTAGCCGAGTTATTAGATTATAGAATGATATCAATTTTTTTTTTAAAACCCCCTGGACATATAAAATATATTTGTTTTTAAAACTCTGTTTATTGATAAAACATTTTTAAAAAAGGGGATTTTATTTGTAAAGTAACATTTAACTTTTAGAAAACCTCAAGCTTCACTTTGGGCAGGTAATCACTTCCCCACTTTGAGAAATGCTGCACTGAATAAATTTTTTACATCAGAAAAAGAATGCATCAGTTGAAACTACAATTACGCCCATGTGAATGAAGATATGAAGTACTTGATTTTTTTTTTTTTTTTTTTTTTTTTTTTGTGTATCTTGCCACATTTATGAAGTACCCACAAGGATTGATATGCCTTAAAATAAAAACCAACCAATCACGTGAAGTACACAGTGAGGATTAAATTTATTGAGCAAGTTGATTTGTGAGATGATTTTTGCTAATCATTGTGATAGTAGGTTCCCTAATAGGTGCTTGTGGTGTAAGGGTTTTTGTAACAACTGTATAAAAAGTTAATTTTTTAAGTCAAAGATGAAGCCGTATTGATGGCACACAGTTTCCTGACAGTCACGGAAATCTTTTGGTGGCTGTTTTTTTTTTTGTTTTTTTTTGTTATCTCTGCCACTTTTACCAATGTGACGTTATTCTTCCAAGGGAGAAAAACTTGCATGGGTCAGAAAAAGAAAGTTTATGTATTTAACCAATCCTTCTGCACCAGTTAGATGTGACACTCGGGGCCAATTTTTTTAAGCGTAGTTTAACAGATGTCCTTCTCCAAGACTGGTTGCCATACTAAGGTTAAAGATCCTAGTCTACCCTACCCATAGCTGGAGAGAGAATAGTTAGATTCATACCTTTTACCATGGGCATTTGTGCTCTGTGAAATACAAACAGCCTCATTCAGGATTTGAACTCTGATCGTCATGTCCATTTCCTACAACAATTACCATTACACCATGAGTGCCTTTGAAAAAAAAAGTTTTTAAACTTAGTATAAGTCTCTCTTTTTGTCGTCTTTGTAGTTCTTACTCATTTTGGCTGTTTTATTTTATTTTATTTTTTTACACTCTTTCTCTCTTTCCAAAACAGGCCAGGAGAAGAAAAAATAAAAGCAAAACGTTGGAAAACATATTTTGACCATGAAGAACATCATTAATATGATATTTAGCAACCATATAAAATAGCGTTTTCTCTTCATCCAGCTTTGAAATGAATGGAATATAAGTCTTAATTTTACTTATATGCAAAGTTGTCCGAATATTTTAAAAGAGAAAGTTACATTTACTTGTTAGAAGCATACAATAAAAGCAGTTAAAAAATGAATACTCTTACCTTAAGTCTTCCACTATATATATATATATATATACTTGTTTGTGCTATGTTTTTTATTAATTTTTTGATTTCTACACAATTTGACACCTTTTTTTTTTTGTATTTGTTTTTTTTTTTTACATTCTCTCTTCAAAATGGACAAGTAGAAGAAGTAAAAGGTTGTAGCAAAACACATTTTGACAATGAAGAATATTGTTAATATGATATTCAGCAACTATATAAGATGGTTTGTTCTTCTCTTCATCCAGCTTCAAAATGAATGGAATAGAAGTCTTAATTTTACTTATATGTTTAGTTGTCAGACTATTTTAAAGGAGGGAGTTACATTTACTTGTTAGAAACAAACTATAAAAACAGTTAAGAATGAATATCCTTACTTTAATAGACATCCTCAAGATGGTGATAATTTTGTATATTTTTTTTGTTCCCTACCAAATTTGACACTTTTGTGTTTGTTTATTTATTTATTTATTTATTTTAACTCACTCTTCAAAATGGGTTCGTAGAAGAGAGGATAAAAGTAAAAGGTTGTAGCAAAACACATTTTGATAATGAACATTTTAATTGATAACACAATTTTTTTTATCATTTTGAGTATTTGGATCTTTTTTGTTATATTTACAAAATTTTGGCTGATGCCTTCTTTGGCCTTCTTCAGGTGTTTCTTGTTGAACCTCGGAGCCTACGTGGAACTTCTGACCAAACTCTTTATTTAATCCACAGGGGTAGATAAAGGTGTTAAGCTATAATAAATATTCATTGTTATTTTTCCCTGGGGTCAGGTTCAATCTTAATTACAGGTAGAAATGTTTAATGGAAATAGAACAATCTACTCCCATAGATTAAATAAAGGGTTTGGTTTGAAGTTCTCTGTTGGCTCCCTAGTTCGACAAGTTAAACTTGAAGAAGGTTGAAGGACATGTCTACCAAAACCTTTTTAGAAATAGAACTTTGATCATTCAACAGTGTGTATCAACAAAATAAGTTTACAAATTATATATTTAACATGTATGTAAAAACAAGATTTGGCATTAAATAACCAACAAAGGTTGATATGCCATAAAACCAACCTGAATCAAACCATATAAATGCAATCTTAACCAGATATTTGGATTGAATGCTCCTTATAAAAAAAATGATAGGATTGGGTTGTTTATTTTGACAATACTATTAAGAAATGGCCCTGCTGGTGAGGCTTAGAGTAGGAAAACTGCATCATCTGAAAGGTGTGTTCTGGTTATGACACTAAACTTCGTCTGTTGGTGAAGCTCTAACACATCACTCAATAAGTCCCAGGCCTAACTAATAAAAAAACAACTTTTAGGCAAAATTCAACATTTTTCATCCAGTCTCATTCTTGAGTGATACACTGATTCCAACGCATCTCTAAGAATAGGGTGAGTGCAGAAGCAATTCGAAGTGCAATTCATGTAGTTTTGCCATTGTTGCGATTGTCTTGGTGAAAGAACACTTTTTTTCTTCTTCATTTGTGGCCATTTTTTTGTGAATTCTTCCTTCAAATGCACCAATAATGCTATATAATATTTGCTATTGATGGTTCTTCTTTTTTCAAGGTAATTGATTGCATGTCACAAGATACGGAGGTCTAAACCTTGCCTGCTGATGTTTGCATCTTTAGTTGCTTTGGACGGCTTTTACCTGCTGCTGTCCACTCAGCTGACTGTCGATTTGACTCCAGAGTGAAGTGGTGGATCCATGTTTTGTCCATTGTCACATATTTACGCAAAAACTCCTTTTTGTTGTGTTGAAACAGTTGTAAACAGCACTCTTGTCAATGCGTTGTTGTTTTTGATCAACTGTGAGCAAATGCGACATCCACTTTGAATACAGCTTTCTCATTGACAAATGTTCATGCAAAATGGCGATTACATTGCCTTCTGATATCTTCAACTCCTCTGCTATCTCACGCAACTTCAATTTACGATCTGGCAAAACAAGTTTGTAGAGTTTTTGGTGTTTTCCCGGGACAATTGCCGAATTTGGACGACCTGAGCGTTCAGCATCATTTGTGTCTGTGTGACCACATTTAAAGTCCGCATACTACCTCTTAACCATTGTTTTCGATGGAGCAGAGTCCAAATAACATTTATCAAGCCACTGTTTTGCTTGAACAGTATTTTTTCCCATCAGAAAGCAATACTTTATCAACACACAAAATTCAGATTTTTTTACTGTTTTGAAAATTTGCAACAATAAAAGTAAAAGTTGGTGACTGTAGTCAAGGGTGACCCGAAGGCTCTTTTTTCAATAGCTACTACACCAAGGTGTAAGGGAGGGTGGTACTCCTTTTCCTGGATTGCTCCACACCTTATAATGCTGAGTGTTAAGAAAGGATGCAACAAGTACTTTTTTTTTTTTTTTTTTTTTTTGAGTCCTTGGTATGACTTGACTGAGGATTGAACCCCAGTCTCCTGAACCGTTGGCGACCGCTCTACTTATTAGAGCAATGGCCCAGTTAAATAAATGTAATTTATAAACTAATTATCCAATTGGGTTCAAATTTTGACATGTGCCATTTGAAGGTTAGTACTTTATAAAAATTTTATTACTGGCGCCATCTATATGTCAGGCCTGGGACTTTTTGTTGTGTTAGTTTTGGAGCTCTTGGGAGTATAGAGTTCGCCTTCATTGTGATTGCTCCTAATTCAACTCTTAGCTTGAGTGGTAGTGTCTGTTCTATCTATGGGTCAACTAGAACAGTTGGTTTGGTTTTATGGCATATCAACCATTGTAGGTTATTTAATGCCAAATCCTCTTTATACATATATATATTTAATATATATGATTTGGTTTGGTTGGGTTTTATGGCATATCAACTATTGTAGGTTATTTAATGCCAGATCCTCTTTATACATATATATTAAATATATAGGATTTGCTTTGGTTGGGTTTTATGGCATATCAACCATTGTAGGTTATTTAATGCCAAATCCTCTTTATACAGATATATTAAATTCATATGATTTGCTAACACATTTTGTAGATACACACAGGCTAACAATTCAATTTATCATAAGTCAACAAAGTTAAATAATTCCAAGTAATTCTATGTATAAATAAAAATTCAATTAAAAATCAGTTATTTCTTTACACACACTTAAATGATCAAACCGTTCTATTTCAAACAATTCAATTTAGCATAAGTCAACATTAAATGGTTAGAAGTATTGATATGTATTACTAACAATTCAATTAAAAATCAGTCATTTGTTTACACACAGTTAAATGATCAAACAGTTCTGTTTCAAACAATTCAATTCAGCATAAGTCATTTGGTTGCACTCATTAAGTCAACCAGTTCTATTTGACCCATAGATAGGACCCTATCAGGTTCTAGCATTACTGGAGCCTCCCCATCAAGTTGTTTTGTGTCATATATTGGATACTCATAGGGGAGGTGTTACCTGCAGAGATGCAGTTGGAGTATTCTACTGCCTCAACCAACTGGGCTAGAACAGTTCGAAAATTTAGTGTTGGATAGGAATGCTTAAAACCATATAACTATGTGCAAACAAATAAAAATAAAAAAAAAGGTGGAGATTTAAAAAATGATTGCAATAAAACATTGAAAATATAGTTATGATTATTATCAAACGTTTATAAATGTATAAACAAATTTTATCGGAGGTGCCTGTGGTGTAATGGCTATCGTCACAGGAAATGGACATGGCGACACAAGTTCAAATCCTGGACGAGACTGATAGCATTTTACATAGCACTAATACCTTTGGGAAAGGCATGAATCCAATTATTCTCCCTCCAGCTATGGGTAAATAGCAGGGCAGACTAGGTTCTTCAGCCTTGGTGAGGCAATTAGTCTTAGAGAAGGAAAACTCTGAATTCAAACCTGTTAAACTCTGCTTAAAAAATTGACCTTGTGTCATATCCTGCCCAAGTGGAAGGGTTGGTAAAATGATAAACAAATTTTATCATTAAGTAACCCATAAGGAGTTGATATGCCATTAAATAAAACAAACTGATTTTTTTGGTCTATGATTTTTATTTATCACAGAAGTTTAATTCAGTTTTTATGTGTTATTTTCTAGTAAGGAGATGTCTCTTAACCTTAAAAATGCCTCGTCAGCCTACTGCCTTTCACATCCTATTTATTTTCCTTGTAAGCAGATCTTGTCAATGAGTCTTCAAATATTATCTTATCTTTTATTCTTTTTAGAACTTTTGAGAAATAAGTTTGAGCAACCTGAATATATGTTTAGATATATATATGTGTGTGTGTTTTAAAATTCTGTAAGATTGTTGATAAAAATGGATTTCATTTTCAGAGACATTCATTGCATTAAGCTTAAATGTTATTTCATTATATTATATTCACTAATTATTATCTAATGTTTACAAATGATCAAAATTTTGGTTTTATGTAACCCATTTGATATGCTCTGAAATACTCCAAACCAAAATGTTATGGATATTATTATTATTATTATTATTATTATTAGATTGAAATAGTTGGGTTCTCTCTGGTATAAGATGTACACAAAATCATCATTTCTATTTATGAATTTTCCTGACAACCGCAGGCACTTCTAGTAAAAATTGGCTAATGAGAGACAAGGAATGAAAGCATTTAAGATCATTAGCAACCATCTTCGAATGCAATTGTTGAACTTTCTGCTAGGAAGACGTATCTTCTGGATTTTGATACCAGGGGAAATCTACAGACTAGGATTACCAACACTGGATTCTGTGTACAACAGAACAACTACAGTAACTACAAGGATTTTGATGACTTCAAACCATATAATTGTGTGTAAATTATTAGCAATTTGATATGAATACTTGATATCATGACTGTGCGAACAAGTTGTTAAATAGGAATTATTTGTATTTGGGTAGTCTAGAGATATTGGACAGTGGTATGTAATTTAGATATGAACGAATGGGGTAGATATATATTCATGTGACAAGGAGAAAGGGAAATTTCAAAAAGTGGATAATAAACTGTAAACTTAATTGTTAACATAACAGATAGGTATACTTGATACCACGTAAATGTGTGCAAACAAATGATTATTGAATAAGAATAGTGACTTGAAACCATATCGCGTAAATTATTTGTGTTAAATAGGAATACTTTATAACTGTGTGTAAACAAATGGTTATACGAGGTTAAAAAAAAAAAAAAAGGGCTATTAAAAATAAATGATTTGGATGGGACATTAAAAATATAAATAGTCCTGGTTAGAATGTGCTTAGAATATTCTAGGGGGTGTCCTCGTGGTGTAATGGTTAAAGCAATGGACAGCAGGATCGTAGTACGCGAGTTCGTACTCCAGTCGCCCTATTACGTTCACTTTCGGGCAAATACCCTTGGGAAAGGTACGAATCCCCTTATCCTCCCAGCTATGGGTTAAATAGTACCACTAAACTGAATTATTTGAAATAGAACTGTTTTTGACATTGTACTTATACTAAACTGAATTGTTATATAACCGCTTGAATAAATTGAATTATTTGAAATAGAAATGTTTTTGACAAGCTCAGTACTCATGCTAAACTGAATTGTTTGAAATATAACTTATTAGTTACATAAAAATGGATTTGGCGTTAAATATTATACAAAGGTTGATATGCCATAAAACCCACCAAACCAAACCAAACCAACCTTAGAATATTCTATCTCCAAGAAAGAGTGTTCTGTGAGTGAGACAAAAATGCATTAGTTTTAAAAAAAAAAAAAAAAGAAAAGTCTGGAGATGTTGAGTACTCATTCATTGCCATTAATCACAGGTTCACTCGGAACAGGAGAGATAATCCCTGTTAGGGTCCTAACTTTAATTCAAATAAGTCTGTTAGAAAATTACTTATATTCATTAGGGCAATGTAAAAAAAAAAACCCCCAAAAACCATCTCTTTTTAAACAACTACATTATCATGATGTCATTCTGTTAGCATGGATTTCCCTAACTCTCTCTCCCCATCCGTCTCTATCATCCTTCACTTTCGGCAGGTCTTCAAGACTACATTCTGTGTCCGTACAGAGCTGTTGTAGGTAAGTTCTTGCTGGTCATCCTACCCTTGTGCATCTGTGTGAAGGGGTCCATAGGAGAACGTCGCTTATGAGTTTCTTCTTCTCCAACAGTGTCCTGCATGTCTTGTTTGTCTAATTTGGATGATCGAGATGGGTGGTAGGTGGCCATACAGCTGCTGTTTTGTGGTATGTTGCTTCCTGGATTTGTTTAATAAACCTCGTAGTATCTTTGTGCAATTGCTATCAAGCTTTTTCTCTATATGCTTAGTCAGCGTCCGAGTGGTGCTTCCATACAGTAGTATGGACACGACCAGTGCTTGGAAAAAATTGTTTTATTTAATTGGATTGGTCTGATTTCGACATGACCGAAAAACTATCAGTAGCTGTCTATGTCTTTCCTAGTCACGTATTAATGTCATTTTCTGTAGATGAGATGCTGCTTCCAAGGTGGGTGAATTTGTATACTAGTTTCAGAGAACCACCATGTGCTTTGGAGGTGTCCTCGTGGTGTAATGGTTAAAGCGATGAACTGCAGAATCGTAGTACGCGAGTTCGTACTCCAGTCGCGCTATTACGTTCACTTTCGGGCAAATACCCTTGGGAAAGGTATGAACCCCCTTATTCTCCCTCCAGCTATGGGTAAATAGTAGGACGGACTAGGTTCTTCAGCCTTGTTGAGGCAACTAGTCTAGGAGAAGGAAAACTCTGAATTCAAACCTGTTAAACTCCGCTTAAAAATTGACCTTGTGTCATATCCTGCCCGAGCGGAGGGGTTGGTAAATAGTACCATGTGCTTTAATCAAATACATAACCACATAAATATAATCGTCCAATGAACAGGACATAAAATAAATAGTTGAGCTTGTCTCTAAGCTTCTTTCTCCTGTCCGGTGATTGAGGTAATAGTTCTTTTTTCCATATGTATCTGGAAATCAAAGTATTTTAGTATTGTAAGCAATCACTTTTTTGGTTTTTGTACTGCTTTGTTCACTATCATACTTTAATTTTACTAAAAAAGAAATTCTTCCCTTTAGCATTTCTCTTTTATCATATGCATATGGGAGGTGCACGTGGTGTAATGGTTATTGTCGTAGGAAATAGACACGGCGGAACGAGTTCAAATCCAGGACGAGACTGATTGCATTTCACATAGCACTAATACCCTTGGGAAAGGTATGAATCCAATTATTCTCCCTCCAGCTATGGGTAAATAGTAGGGCAGACTGATTCTTCAGCCATGGTGAGGCAACTAGTCTAGGAGAAGGAAAACTCTGAATTCAAACCTGTTAAACTTCACTCAAAAATTGACCTTGTGTCATATCCTGCCCGAGCGGAGGGGTTGGTAAATAGGATTACGTTCACTTTAGGACAATTACCCTTGAGAGAGGTATGAATCTAATTATTCTCCCTCCAGCTATGGGTAAATAGTAGGGCAGACTGGGTTCTTCAGCCTTGCTGAGGCAACTAGTCTAGGAGGAGGAAAACTCTGAATTCAAACCTGTTAAACTCTGCTTAAAAATTGACCTTGTGTCAGATCCTGCCCGAGCGGAGGGGTTGGGTAAATATGGTTAAATGTATAAGTGTGTATGTGTGTAGTTGGCAGCAGTTTTTCATTTAAGTATGTTTGATCAAAAAATAAACATTTGTCGGCTCAATGTTCCGGGAGACCTGGGTTCAATCCCAGGTTATGTCATACCAAAGATTTTAAAAATGGTACTTGATACCTCCTTGCTTAACACTCAGCGATATAAGGTATGTATCAAGGGTAAAGTGAAGCAATCTGGGGAAATGACTAGCGCCCCTCTTGCACCTTGGTGTAGTAGCTATTGAAAAGGGAGCCTTTTGGTTGCCCTTGACTACGGTCACCAGCTTTACTTTTTACTTTGTCTATATAATTTTATTAAGATCCTTTCAAGTTTCCTGATAAGTTTCTTGGCTGCAGATTGGAATTCGTGGATGAATTTACCAAAATTATCCAGCTCTTTCTCATTGAAAATACACAAAATTAATAAGCTACGGCTACAAATCCTAGAAGCCCTGCATATAAAAATGATAAAACCTAGAATAAATATAATTAGTTTTGAAAATAGCAACAATATTTTGAAAGGCCTTTTTTTAAAAAAATTTTTTTTTTTAAAAATTTTCCATATTCCTTGATAATATTCTATTTCCATTGATAGTGTTGTTTATTAAATTCGTCAGCAACTCTGCATTTCTGTAATTTTATAAAAAACCTAAAAAACTCTTTATGCTTGCAAGCAACCCCTGATGATGGCCTATGAAAGGTCCGAAAGTGCTTGGGACAATTTTGGTAAATTCATCCACCAATTCCAACCTGAAACCAAGACACTTATCAGGAAACTTGAGAGGATCTTAATAAAATTATATAGACAAAATGTGTGTTTATTATTTTATCAAACATGCTTTATATATATATATATATATATATATATATATATATATATATATATATATAATGTTCTGTTGAGAAGTAAGTTCCCCCTCACACACACGGGGAAAAAAAAAAGAAGGTTGTCCTGGGTATGACATTAAACTGCATCCAGTGGTGAGTCTTCTGTTCTGGAGTTTTTGGGAATGTGCAGTACCCTTTCATTGCCATTACTGCCATGTTCACTCTGACTCGAAGTGGTAGTACCTGTTTGGGTCCAATCTATTGGTTGAATAAATTACTTTTGAAGATTATTTGTAGTTGATAGTAATAAGGGAAACCATATAACTGTGTGCAAACAAATGATTATAGAATTATTAATATGTGATAAGAATACTTGAAACCATTTAACTGTATACAAATTATTTGTATTAAGAATAGTTTCTTGAGCTATATTGTTTATTAAGGATTATTATTATTAATTACTTGAAACCATATAATTGCTCGTAAAATATTGGTGTTAGATAGGAATACTTGAAATTACATTACTGTATGAACAAACGATATTTGATTGTAATAGTTATTTTAAACCATATAAGTATGTATAAATTATTACTATCAGATTGGAATACTTGGTACTATTTATAAATGAGTACAAATTATTAGTATTAGATATAAATACTTGATACTATAATTGTCTACAAATGATTAGTATTTGATAGGAATACTTGAAACCATTCAAGTGTGTGCAAACATGATTATAGACAAAGTGCAATGAGATATTGAAAATATTGCTGATTACAATTAAACATTTACAAATAAATCAGATTTCAGCTTTGAATAACCCATCATCATCATCATGTTGTGCCGCTAGCATGGATATCCCTGACCCTCTCTCTCCACTTCTCCCTATCGTTCATAAGCTCCTGGCAGGTCTTCAGGGCTACATCCCGTATCCTCACATAGCTGCTGAATGTATGTTCGAGCTGGTCGTCCTGCTTTTGCCTGGCCATATGCGGGGGTCCATAGGAGTACATCACTTATGAGCTCGTCCCTACTTCTCCAGCAGTGTCCTGCATGTCTGGTCCATCTAAATTGGATAGTTTTCATGATGGGAGGCAGGTGGCCGTATAGTTGGTGCCTTGTGGGGTGTTGCCACCAGGACTTGTTCAATATTGCTCGCATCATTCTTGTGTAATTGCCGTGTAGCTTCTTCTCCAGCCGTTTAGTTCGCGTCCAAGTAGTATATCCATACAGCAGTATCGATACGACCGCTGCCTGGAAGAAACTGCATTTCATTTTATCGGTCAGGTCTGATTTCCATAACCCATAGGGTGTTGATATGCTGTTAGATAAGCCAAAACAAAATGTTATGGACATATTTAGTAAACTTTATTAATAGAATTGCAGTGATTTGTAGTTTTGAAATATTTTTACTCCAATGCATTGATTTGAGATGACTTAAAAAATGAGTTTTGTTGCCAAATTCTTTTGATTTGCTGCCTTAGGTAATTGCCCAATTGCCTGACCCCCTTAATCCACATTTAGTTTGCCCAATCGGCTGGGGCTGTAGAATACACAGACTTTTTCTCTGCAAAGGGGTAAGACCCCCCCCCTTAACGAGTGTCCTGGATATGACACTAAACAATCTGATGGTGAGATTCCAGCAATGCTGGAGCTTTGAGGAATGCGGAGTACCCCTTCATTGCCATCACTCCCAGGTCCACTCTGTCCCGGAGTAGTAGCACCTGATGAGGGTCCTATGTATAGGTTAAATAAAACTAACTGCATACTTATGCTAAACTGAATTGTTTGAGTAAACTTAATAGCTTGAAATAAAAATGTTTTTGACAATTAAACTGTACTTACATTTAAACTGCATGCTTATGTTTAACTGAATTGTTTGAAATAGAACTGTTTTTCGACATTAAAACTGTATCTACACTTAACTGAATTGTTACATATAACTGCTTGAATAGTTTGAAATAGAAATGTTTTTGATGATTAAACTGTGTACTTATGCTAAACTAAATTGTTTTAAATAGGACATATTATTTACATAAAAATGGATTTGGCATTAGATAACCTACAAAGGTTGATATGCCATAAAACCCACCAAACCAAATCCTATATATTTAATATATATGTATAAAGATGATTTGGCATTAAATAACCTACAAAGGTTGATATGCCATAAAACCCACCAAACCAAATCCTATATATTTGATATATATGTATAAAGATAATTTGGCATTAAATAACCTACAGAGGTTGATATGACATAAAACCCACCAAACCAAATCCTATATATTTAATATATATGTATAAAGATGATTTGGCATTAAATAACCTACAAAGATTGATATGCCATAAAACCCACCAAAACAAACCATATTTAGTATACAATATCTTTTGTTTTTTTATTTTTTTCCCCCACTCTAAGTAGAGCATCATTATCTGTTTTTCATTCTGATTTGAGTATAAAATGTTTCCTGTTTATACAGGAAAAAAAGAATAGATTATTTTTGTATTTATTGAAATTCTCACATTAATAATCATAATCATATTTACCAACCCCTCCGCTCGGGCAGGATATGACACAAAGTCAATTTTTGAGTGAAGTTTAACAGGTTTGAATTCAGAGTTTTCCTTCTCCTAGACTCGTTGCCTCACCATGGCTGAAGAATCAGTCTGCCCTACTATTTACCCATAGCTGGAGGGAGAATAATTGGATTCATACCTTTCCCAAGGGTATTAGTGCTATGTGAAATGCAATCAGTCTCGTCCTGGATTTGAACTCGTGTCGCCATGTTCATTTCCTACGACAATAACCATTACACCACGGGCACCTCCGCAAAATCATAATCATAACAGTCAACCTTTCAAGATGGTGCAAGTATTTCATCTTATCATTAACGTAATTTCAGAAGCTAGGATCAGCCCCAAACATGGATATCTTTGGCCTCTTAAGGTTAGACAAAGAAGTGAACTTTCTACTACAAGAATGTGCCTTCTGGTCATGAATGCACATGCACACACACACATATATATATATATATATATATATATACACACATTCATTTGTAGTAAAATGACATTTACTTTTTTTCTTCGCTTAGGACGACTTAAAATCTTATGCATTCATTGTTCATGTGTTTTTTTTGTTTTTTTTAAAAGTTGAAACCACTGTACATACTTGTGATTTCAGTGATACAAGTAAAAAAAACTGCTTGTACATTGTCTTGTGGTAAATTCATCATTTTATTTTCTCTTCTTTTGTAAATTATAATTCCTAAATCATAAAATTGCTTTTTTTTTCTGGCTTGTAAATGAAAACAAAATGATACTTCAAATATTCAAAAATAAGTTGATGAAAGTTAATTGTTTCAGATAATGAATCAAGAATCTGTATGTGTTGTTTAAAAAAAAAAATTCAGCAGAAATGGAGTGTTTCAACTGCACAGGTCAAATGTTTCTCAGTGGTTAATTCACTCAAGATACATTTTGGTCACTTGACTGAAACCATCCAAAGGGAATTGTGGTTTCAATTGATTTCAAGATCAATGGTTATCCATCATACTGGTTGACCAGCTGTATTTTTCCACACATTTAATGGCTCAGGACTTTATTTGAATGTTACAATCATGTCAAAAATTATCACCAATATATTATGTAACAAAGGGACTTCATACTTTTCCTAAGAGTATTAGTCTGAAAGTAAATATAATAGTGCAAGTGGAGTTCACACTCACTCACTACAATGTTCAAGTCCAACATAGAGGGATAAGAGGGTTCATGCCTTTCCCAAGAGTATTAGTCTGAAAGTGAATATTATAGTGCAATTGGAGTTCACATCCATTATGATGTCACACTCCAGCATGTTAACCACAACACTATGTGAACTCTCTCTTGTTAATATTTTCATTCTCTTAGGTGAAAATTGATTGAAAAATCAAAGTCAAATAATAGAAGATATCCTGCAAGACTTATACCTTCTCTCTCTCCTTAGAAGGAGAAAAGATGGAGTCATTTACTATGTTTAGTTTTAGTTTAGTGTGAGACCAAAAGTATGGTTTGATTTTATGGCATATCAACTAGTGTTGGTTATTTAAGGCCAAATCCTGTTTTTGCATACATTTTAAATATATGATTTGTAAACACATCTTTTTTAGATACAGACCGTTAGTTGATCAAACAGTTCTATTTTTAACAATTCAATTTACCTTAAGTCGACAGAGGTAAATTGTTCCAAGTATTGGCCATGTATCACTAACAATTCAATTAAATGTTAGTCATTTGTTTGCACACAGTTTAAATGTTTGATAGGACCCTATTAGGTGCTACCACTCTGGGTCAGAGTGGATTTGGGAGATGACAATGAAAGGGTGCTCTGCATTCCCCAAAGCTCCAGCATTACAAGAGCTGTCAGATTTTTTAATGTCAAATCCAGGGCACTAGTTAGGGGAGGGGTCTTACCCAGCCGACTGGGTTAGGCTGAGCTGGCCAGAAGTATGGAGCACCCAGTGAGAATCAAACTTTTTAAAAATGGCCTACTTGTCTAACCTGCGAACCATTACATCACCTGAGGCACCCAAAATAAGCTGGATGGCTTAGAATGTTGTACATGGCTTATCAACACTTGAAGGCAACTATTTCAAAGATGATGATTCTTAAGTTGCTGGTAAAGCAATGAATTTGTTTTTAAAATGTTTTTTTGTTGTTGTTTTTGCGCTGTATTTATGTGTTTGTTCCAAAGAAATACAAAAAAATGCTATTTTGAAAATTCTTAATAGTTTTCTTATAAATTTTTGTTTGAAAAGTTTATTTATAGAGAAAGATTTCGAGTCAAAAGGAAGAAAAAGAAAGACAAAAGAAAAATATGATATATGCAGAAAATATAAACTAAAGTTATTTTCCACATATATCATAACTACTGCTCTTCTGCTGGTGGTGGGGAAGACCACGTGTCTGCTTAGCGGTACACTGGCTCACTCTCCCACCAGTAGCAGTCTTTGCTGAAAATATCTACAAGGCAACAGGGCAGACCTTTAAACTCACATCACCCCAAAGTGACTCTCCTGTTAGCCACCGTTTCTGCTAACATACCTCACAAAAACACCCCCAGGAAATAACCACAAACCTTAAACTTATATATTTTATATAATATATTTTAACTCCTTCTTTGGAAAACACGACTATGTCTATTAGTTCAGGAAACATCTCTCACCTACAGAATAGCCGTTTTAAACCTTAAAATAAAAGTTGAAATTCAGAAGGTATCTTCGTTTCTTTTCTTCCCTCTTTAAATTCTCTTACAGCCTTCTACAGACCAAGAAGCCAACAAGTTAAATGAAGAAGAAAGAAAACAATGGAAACAAGATACCTAAACCCGAATTCAACGACCAACTTCGACTACAAACCATTACCAACGAAAATTAAATCAAACAACCCAACCAGATTCTTCTGTCACCATAGCGTCTTCGCAAGAAAATATAAAGAAATTTCTGCGAAGATCAGTTCACAAGAGAAGAAAAATGATAAAAAAAAATCACGTCTTCCAGTGGCTATTTCTCTGTAGCCGTATAAAACTGAAGTGTTTTTTGCTATTTACTAAACTTTGCTTGGATATAGCACAGAGCCCTCAGGTTGCTTACAGTACCTGTTGTTGCTTAGTCACCCACCTAATATTGAACTGGTTCATCGCTGCTTAACTTCGATAATCTAGCGAGAACTAGTACTTTTAGCGTAACTTGACTGTAAGTCAAACAGAAGTGTTTATTACTCATTAGTTAGTTAGGACCATAGATATATACATTTAGTTATCGTGTATAATACGCAAAAAATACCACTACATGTCACCCAGTTTTGGGGACAAGTGAGGAGGGAGGCTGAAACAAGAATGAAGTGAGTAATATTTTTTCTGGGAACACATCGGAGTTTTTCCTCATCAGTCAACTAGCTTTCATCTCGTCGAGACTTGAAAATGCGACAGTTTATCGGGTAACATTTTTGGCACTGAGTAAAAATTAAGTCATCATTCAATACCTAACTACTATTTCATTACTCGTTCAGGTTATCCAACTTTTTTCAAGGGAAATAATTCTGTCACAGCATCTACTTTATTATCTCCCTTGACTTTAAATTATTTCCCTTGGTAATAGAATTATTTGGTTGTTTTTTGTTGTTTAATGACGCATCAACCTTCGTGGGTTATCTAATACCAAAGCCTTCCAAGTAAAACGACAATGTCGGTCCTATTCATTGCAAGGGTATTAGTCCTAAAGTGAACGTAATAGCGTAACTGGTGTTTGAACTCGCTTGCTACGATATTACAGTCCGGTACGTTAGCCATTACAGCATGGAGACACTCTTACGATTATTTATCCTGCTTGTTTTTCTTCTTTTTTATTTAACGGTATATAAACCTCTTACGGGTTATTTAATGCTAACATTTCAGAACTTTCTAGAGGTTTTTATCCAAATCAAAATAGTATTTTCAATGCACTATTACACTAAAAATGTACTTTGTCCATGATCAGTTCTTTGGACAATTAAATGGTTTCAAGTATTCCTATCAAATATGAATAATATGTTCAGGTATTCCTATTAAATATGAATAATTTGCACACATGGTTTCAGGTATTTCTATCAAATAGAAATAATTTACACATACTAATTCATTGGCATGATGGTTAGAGTATTCGTCAATAGTTCGGGAGACCTGTGTTCAATCCGAGGTCGAGTTGCCGCGACCGGCCGACAAACCCTTGCCGCGACCTGCCGATAAACCTAAAACATATCAAATTACACGCCCGAGTTAGGACGATTATATCCGAGTACGACCGGAACTGACTAAGCCCTTTTTTCTTGCTAACGACCTTGACATCTAGTTATAGCTAAAAGAAAAGGGAGAATTAAAATTAATAACATTCACAAAACACTTCGGCCAAAAATTACCTGATAAGACTTGAACTAATAGTCGTCGCCAGCCTATAGCAGGTTAGGAAAATACTTTACGGCTACACTCATTTTTTATCAAAGAATTTTATATCCACGCGGCTGGAGCTGTGTGTCACAGCACCTTCGTAATATCAGCAAGCCCTTTTCAACCCTCGTTGGCACGCGTCTGGCATTCGTGCCGGATGGGTGCTCGAAACCAAGAGCAGACTCGGGGCCGAATAGGCCCCCAGCTTCGGCTGGGCAACCTTCGGGTGGGCGAGCTGCACTTTTGTCCCCTTTGTACGGCACTAGACCAAGCGTCTAGTTTAAGCCGTAAACTGGCATACGTGCCCGGACTCACATTTGGGTTCGTGAAACTGCTTGCCTCATCAGGCTCACATTGCACTAAGTGAGCCGATGAGCAGCACAGACAAGCAGGGTTCGAGTCTCGGCTCCTTCCCGACCTTCCCCTCCCCTTTATCCCCACTTTAATTGGCCTTCGGGCTTTTGACCTTGTGTCAAGTCGTGTCTGGTGGGAGGCAGCGACAAATACATGGCACGCCCCTGGCTTTTTAGCTGGGCCGTCTGGCATTCGTGCCGGATGGGTGCTCGAAACCAAGAGTAGACTCGGGGCCGAATAGGCCCCCAGCTTCGGCTGGGCAACCTTCGGGTGGGCGAGCTGCACTTTTGTCCCCTTTGTACGGCACTAGACCAAGCGTCTAGTTTAAGCCGTAAACTGGCATACGTGCCCGGACTCACATTTGGGTTCGTGAAACTGCTTGCCTCATCAGGCTCACATTGCACTAAGTGAGCCGATGAGCAGCACAGACAAGCAGGGTTCGAGTCTCGGCTCCTTCCCGACCTTCCCCTCCCCTTTATCCCCACTTTAATCGGCCTTCGGGCTTTTGACCTTGTGTCAAGTCGTGTCTGGTGGGAGGCAGCGACAAATATATGGCACGCCCCTGGCTTTTTAGCTGGGCCGTCTGGCATTCGTGCCGGATGGGTGCTCGAAACCAAGAGTAGACTCGGGGCCGAATAGGCCCCCAGCTTCGGCTGGGCAACCTTCGGGTGGGCGAGCTGCACTTTTGTCCCCTTTGTACGGCACTAGACCAAGCGTCTAGTTTAAGCCGTAAACTGGCATACGTGCCCGGACTCACATTTGGGTTCGTGAAACTGCTTGCCTCATCAGGCTCACATTGCACTAAGTGAGCCGATGAGCAGCACAGACAAGCAGGGTTCGAGTCTCGGCTCCTTCCCGACCTTCCCCTCCCCTTTATCCCCACTTTAATCGGCCTTCGGGCTTTTGACCTTGTGTCAAGTCGTGTCTGGTGGGAGGCAGCGACAAATATATGGCACGCCCCCGGCTTTTTAGCTGGGCCGTCTGGCATTCGTGCCGGATGGGTGCTCGAAACCAAGAGCAGACTCGGGGCCGAATAGGCCCCCAGCTTCGGCTGGGCAACCTTCGGGTGGGCGAGCTGCACTTTTGTCCCCTTTGTACGGCACTAGACCAAGCGTCTAGTTTAAGCCGGTAACTGGCATACGTGCCCGGACCCACATTTGGGTTCGTGAAACTGCTTGCCTCATCAGGCTCACATTGCACTAAGTGAGCCGATGAGCAGCACTGACAAGCAGGGTTCGAGTCTCGGCTCCTTCCCGACCTTCCCCTCCCCTTTATCCCCACTTTAATCGGCCTTCGGGCTTTTGACCTTGTGTCAAGTCGTGTCTGGTGGGAGGCAGCGACAAATATATGGCACGCCCCCGGCTTTTTAGCTGGGCCGTCTGGCATTCGTGCCGGATGGGTGTTCGAAACCAAGAGCAGACTCGGGGCCGAATAGGCCCCCAGCTTCGGCTGGGCAACCTTCGGGTGGGCGAGCTGCACTTTTGTCCCCTTTGTACGGCACTAGACCAAGCGTCTAGTTTAAGCCGTAAACTGGCATACGTGCCCGGACCCACATTTGGGTTCGTGAAACTGCTTGCCTCATCAGGCTCACATTGCACTAAGTGAGCCGATGAGCAGCACTGACAAGCAGGGTTCGAGTCTCGGCTCCTTCCCGACCTTCCCCTCCCCTTTATCCCCACTTTAATCGGCCTTCGGGCTTTTGACCTTGTGTCAAGTCGTGTCTGGTGGGAGGCAGCGACAAATATATGGCACGCCCCCGGCTTTTTAGCTGGGCCGTCTGGCATTCGTGCCGGATGGGTGTTCGAAACCAAGAGCAGACTCGGGGCCGAATAGGCCCCCAGCTTCGGCTGGGCAACCTTCGGGTGGGCGAGCTGCACTTTTGTCCCCTTTGTACGGCACTAGACCAAGCGTCTAGTTTAAGCCGTAAACTGGCATACGTGCCCGGACCCACATTTGGGTTCGTGAAACTGCTTGCCTCATCAGGCTCACATTGCACTAAGTGAGCCGATGAGCAGCACAGACAAGCAGGGTTCGAGTCTCGGCTCCTTCCCGACCTTCCCCTCCCCTTTATCCCCACTTTAATTGGCCTTCGGGCTTTTGACCTTGTGTCAAGTCGTGTCTGGTGGGAGGCAGCGACAAATAAATGGCACGCCCCTAGTGTCCTGTGGTGGGGCGCTCTCGACCGGCTGTGGTTGCGTGCTGCACGGTTCGGTCGGGTGTGTTCCACCACTGGATACATCACCTCTGGCCTCAGGGGGCCTTCCCCCAGGCTTTAACCCTCTTCGGAGGGGTTGGGTTTATCGCCCGGCGCCTGAGGCGCCCCGAAAAGGGGAATGCCGACGGGGTCCGAGGCATTTTTGGAACTGCCTATCGCGTTGGGCTACGGCCCTGCGACAGGACCCACCTTAAACACGGCCTTGTGCCATATTCGTACGTTGGTGGGACGTAGGATAAATACAGCACGCTCCTAGCGAAGCTCATTAAGGAGGAATCCTGCATTCTGTGCGGTCGCATTCACCTTAACTTCCGACGTTGATCCCATTTCTCGTGGTAGATCCCCTTTTTTTTTCCCACCTACATAGGTATGCACAAAGGTCCTTTTTAGGACCATAAGAGGTCTCTGTCTGCGGGTCAGAGCATCTCTGACTGGTCAGTAATGATCAGTCGAAGTAGACGGCCAGGCGGCAAACACGAAGACGGATTCTAAGACCAACCGGTCTTAACTCTCAGTCGGTTCCGATAGTCCGATAAGCTGCGCAGCGCTAATGGCACGGTCCAGCCTTTAGCTACTCCTTCGCTATCTGCGCAGCGCTAAGATAACGCCCATCTTAGCCTCGGCCTTCTGGCCTGTCCGCTCGACAGCTCGGCTTTGACCCGACAAAGCCTTCGCTGCTGTCCGCTCGTCCGCACGGCTTTGACCCGACAAAGCCTTCGTTCCCGTCAGCTCGCCCGCACGGCTTTGACCCGACAAAGCCTTCGCTCTCGTCCGCTCGTCCGCACAGCTTTGCCCCGACAAAGCTTTCGCTCTCGTCCGCTCGTTCGCACGGCTTTAACCCGACAAAGCCTTCGCTCTCGTCCGCTCGTCCGCACGGCTTTGCCCCGACAAAGCTTTCGCGCTAGTCCGCTCGTCCGCACGGCTTTGACCCGACAAAGCCTTCGCTCTCGTCCGCTCGTCCGCACGGCTTTGAGACGACAAAGCCTTCACTCCCGTCCGATACGTCCGCACGGCTAGGGGGCCCAGCAAGGCCCTAGCCTTTCCTCGACCTCGACGCTCTTGCAAGGTACAACGCAGTCCACGTAACGACTCGCTGTTACGGACGGTTCTACCACTGCAACACCTGACTCACGTACGACCCGTCGTACGAGTCAACAACCCGATCGACACACCCTTGGTTAACCACAACATACCGTCACAACCAGGGATATCGATCTACCAACCTCGATCGACCATCTAGCTGTACCCAACGACCAGCACCGACCATCTAGCTGAACTCAACGACTCGACCGACCTCAGCTTACCAGCATCCAACATCTAGCTGTACTCAACGACTCGACCTACGCCAGCGACCCTCGTCGAACGCCCAACTGCGAACACATACAACCGCCACGGACATTTACATTCACGCTTGTAAATACGATGAAATAAATTGTCATTTGTAATTATCATTATCTCACCTTTGTTCCTTCATATTGCTTTGGCTGTTCTCATTCACATAAATTCATTTGCGGGGTCGACATACTTATAGGCCCCGCAACAGAGTCATACCAAAGACTCAAAAATTGGTGTTTCATGCCTCCTTGCTTAGCACTCAGCATTATAATGGACGGATCAAAGGTAAAGTGGAGCAATCCAGGGGAAGGAGTAGCGCCTTCCCCTACACCTCGGTGTAGTAACTATCGAAAAGGGAATCTTCGGGTCGCCCTCGATTAATGTCGCCAACTTTACTTAATTCAAGTATTCCTATCAAATAGAAATAATTTGTACACATGGTTTCAAGTATTCTTATCAAATCGAAATAATTTGCTGAATAATTAATATTTAAAAAAATTATCACTGTGTACTCACTAATTGGTTATACTTTCTCTCTCTCTCTCTCTCCATATATATATATATATATATATTGTTGTTGGAGACCTTAGTCGAGGGTGACCCGAAGTTTCTATTTTCAATAGCTACTATACCGAAGTGTAGGGAAGAGCGCTACTCCATTCCTAGATATATATATATATGAGAGTCATTAAAAAACAAAGGGAATTATAAAATAAATGTTTCCGAATGTTTTTCGTAAATGCATTGTTTTGAATTGGGTCAGAGCAAAAATTATTTTAATCTTGCAAAAATATTGGTTTTGAGTCTTTTGAAACTGGCAGCAGATCTAGCAGAGTACTCCAGGTTTGAACAGAGGTCTGTCATTAGATTTTTTGTGGTTGAGGAGCGTAAACCCTGTGAAATTTACAGAAGATTGTGCGATGGGTACAGAGAATCTCGTTTTAGTCAAAAATGTTTACAAATTAGCTAAACTTTTTGTTTGCCACTACGACCCTGAGTCGAAAAGACAGTTCAGGCGCAGTGGTCAGTAAAAGAAGGTCCCGCAGACACTATTCTAGGACATGAAAAAATTCATCACTATTGATTTCCTTGAAAAGTTTGGTTTGATTTTATGGCATATCAATGATTGTAGGTTATTTAATGCCAAACCCATTTAATACACATAAATAGTTCTATTTTAAACAACTCAGTTTAGTCCAAGTACGCAGTTTAAATCTCAGAACAGTTCTATTTCTAACAATTCAGTTGAGAATAAGTACAGTTTTTTTGTTAACACATAGTTAAATGTCAAAAGAGTTCTATTTCAAACAATTCAGTTTAGCATAAGCACACATTTGAGTTCTATTTGACTAATAGATAGGATCCTATCGGGTGCTACCACTCCAGGTCAGAGTGGATCTAGGAGCAATAGTAATGAAGGAGTACCCTGCATTCCCCAAACCTTCTGCATTACTGGAGCCTCACCATCAAATTGTTTAGTGTCATATCCGGGATACTCCTTAGGGGAGTCTTACCCCTTTACAGAGATGCAGTTTGTGTATTCTACAGCTCCAGTTGACTAGGCCTCGCTGTGTGTGTGTGTGTGTGGGGGGGTCTTACCCCTCTGCAAAGATGCAATCAGTGTATTCTACAGCCCCAGCCGACTGCCCCACGTTAGCGGAGTTTTACTCCTCTGCAGAGATGCTGTCAGTGTATTCTAGACCCACAGCTGACTGGGCCTTGTTGGGGAAGTCTTATCCCTTCTGTTTGGATTGACTAGGCCTCGCTGTGTGTGTGTGTGGGGGTCTTACCCCTCTGCAAAGATGCAATCAGTGTATTCTACAGCCCCAGCCGACTGCCCCACGTTAGCGGAGTTTTACTCCTCTGCAGAGATGCTGTCAGTGTATTCTAGACCCACAGCTGACTGGGCCTTGTTGGGGAAGTCTTATCCCTTCTGTTTGGATTGCCCTGTCATTCGATGTTTTTCTACATATACATATATATACTTACCAAGCTCTCAGAAAAAGCCGGATGTAACACAATGTCAATTGTAAGTGGAGTTTGACTGGTTTGAATTCAGAGTTTTCCTTCAAGACCGGTTGCCATAACATGGTTAAGAGGCTGTCTGCCCTACTATATACCTGCATCTGGAGGGCAGATAAATAGATGCATAATTTTCTCAGTTGTATAAATACTGTGCGAAATGCAAAGAGCTTCGTTCAGGATATGAACTCATGTTGCTGTGTCCATTTCCTATGACAATAACCATCACCCTACGAACTATATATATATATATAGTCATCCACAGACAGATTGTTTCGTTCTATCAGAACTCTTCAGTGTGGCTAGACATGCAGGACGCTCGAAGCCGGGATCAAAACTCGTCCAACTTTACGTTAGACTGTGTTTCAGACCTCTCGGCCACCAAGCGAACCACGTTGGCTAAGGGAATTTTAAGGTATTTTATTTTAGCAACAGCAGCAGCAGCCTTTGTTTACATTTTTTAAAATACCCTATCGGCTACCAGAGTGCTCAATTCTTTCGAAGAGCTTTGCATTATGCGAGCGGCGGCCGACAATTCCTTCGCCAGAGAGCTCAACCCCCATATATATATATATATATATATATAACTTTTGTTCATATATATACGAGGATCATTAAATAAGTTTCCAGAAGTATTTGTACGAGCACTTTTAATGATAGTAAACACATTAAACTCTTGTCCCCTTCGAAGTAATCTCCTCCGGCTGCAACGCACTTGTTGTACCGTTCTAACAACCTCTGGAAGGCTCCATGGAAGTCCTCTTGTGTGAACGTGTCAATGACCTTCGTCACAACCTCTTTCATCTTCTCAATTGTTTCATAACGACAGCCTATGAGCTTAGGGAATGACCAAAAGTCACAGGGAGCAAGGTCTGGACTATAGGGAGACCGAGGAACTGTCTTGATGCCCATCTTTGTCAAATAGTCTATGACAAGGATGGAGTTGTGGACTGGTGCATTGTCCAGGTGGAAATGCCACTTACCCGATTTGAAGAGTGCTGGCCTCTTCCGACGGAATCTCTTCCTGAACTCCCTTAAAACCTCAACACAGTAACCCTAACCCTAACCGTTTGGCCAATCAACTTTGGTGTATTGACTTCCTTACTCCTCCCACACTTCTCATCATCCCTCACAGACTCCCTGCCTTCCTTGAATCTCTTATGCCACTCAAAAACTGATGCTCGATTCATGCAAGATGGTCGAAAAGCAGTCTGAAGCATTCCATACGTTTCTGTGGCAATTTTTCCAAGTTTAATACATAGTTTTATTGCATATCGTTCTTCTAAAGTGTCCTAATGTCCAGATTGCATTTTTGAACTTCACCACCTGTGACAATCAGGCTTTAGTAGGGTGTATTCCAATTCCTGCGGTAGCTGTTTATTTGAACCTGAAACCATAAAAATTGGCCAGTCATCTCATATGATGTATAGCAATAACATAGTGAATTTTCAAGAGTCTACGACAATTTTAAATGCCTGTACAAAAAAATCTGAAAACTTTTTGAATGCCCCACGTATATATATACATATATATACACACACACACACACACACACACACATATACGCACATATATATATATATATATATATATATACACACACTTATATGCACATATATATATACATATATATATACATGCATACATATATATATATATATATACACTCACACACACATATATATATACATCACTTTTGTTCATATATATATATATATATATATAAATGAACAAAAGTGATGAGACAAATCAGAATATTTTGTTTTGTTTCATTTATTTTTCGACCTCTGATCATCGTGGAGATAATAGTTTTTGTGTAGAAATTTTTTTTTAGAAAATTTCAAAAATAGTTTTTAAGAGTCGGAATGCTATTAGGGAAGTGACGAAAAAAGATTCCCTTGAATGGAAATCATTTTCTGATATTGAGTGTCTTCAATTGATCTTTATAAATCAGCTGTCAGGACACCTGACATTGAGCCTCTACATGTTAAACATGAGTCGGGGGAATGTTTCAATTCGGCCGTAATTACTTGGTCAGGTGTTGTTAGGTTAGTCTTGTGTTTGTCAGTGTGTATGCTTCGTAATCTATATTAGCCGGTGGCGAACGAAAATTTTTTAAATAAAACGAAAAGTCAACAAGAAAATCGCTTTAGCGAGGAAATATATGTTACGTGTTGTTACGTGGTTATTTCCTCGCTAAATGTTGTTGGAAAATAAAGGAGAGAGAAGAACAAAGATGCCGTAAGGCTTTTATGATAGTTTTAATAGCAGCGTGGAATAAAGGGTTTACGTTTATGCTGCAAGTCTTGTTGGAAGGAAAGAAGGCAAGAGCTATGGAGCTGAGAAGGTATTTTAGCAGCTATTTGCCTGAGTGAAATGTGCAGCGTTACGGTTAAGGCATTGTTGAATGTGTGAATGAGATATAGTCTCCATAGGTCTTGCAAAAGTCGTGTTTGCTGGTTAAGGACAGGAATGATGTAGTCGCCCATGGATGTGTGGTCCTGGTTGTTTAGGGAGAGAAGCGTCAATGTTCTCCAGAAAATGTTGCTCTGGGATGAAGTAGCTGAATGTCTGGGCGAAATTTTTGCGTCACAGCCGACATAGCCTATTTTGGAGGTGACGTAAAGTTGTTCTTGTGTGAAGCGGATTGAATTCATCTAATTCATAATCAACTGGGAACCCTTGGTCTTGGTGAATAGACTCAAGGGGTCCATAAATTAGATGGCTTTCCTCATGGTGTTGTGATGCTGCTGCTAAAAAGAGAGCGGACAGTAATTACGTCTGTCCAGTTCGAAAAAGTAGCCAGGAAGAGAGTATTTGGCGGTCTTTCCCCAATTTGGTGCTGCCCGGAAAAATGGTCTGCGATGAATAGGATAAGTCATTCTCATTGGGTGAAAATATGCGTCGACCCTAACGGTGAAATTAATTTATGCGCCCAATAAAAATACGAAGTTCTTTCTGCTACATAGCAAAAGCAACAATCAAGAAGTTTAAGTTAAAAAAAATTCTTTCATATATTATCATTATTTTTGTACAATTTATACAGGCAATAAAGATGTGATAAGCTTATTAAAACTGAATACTTTTCAACTGTGTGTTCATAGCGCCTACTTCTCTGCTACTCTCTACTTTTTCTCTGCGACCATTATCTCGCGTCCTTTTCAAAATCTCAAAAAGAAGTCAATAGGTTAGCAGAGATATATATGTTCTCTTCTCCCACCTGATAAGGGTCAGTAGGTGTGTGGGTATATATTGTTCTTCGCTAGCTGGCTTCTCGTGTCACGTGGGTTATTAGGCGCCAACGATCTTTTATTTGTCCAACTTGTCGACTCTAAATTGGGAGTAAGTGTTGGTCAAATCCGTCCTTCATAATATATATATATATATATATATATTAATATATCTACCACCTATGAACCATTACACTGGAATTTATTTATTTCGGTGTTCATGTGTCATAAATTGGTACCCGTTAGGATTTCATTTATCTGTCAAAGAGCTTTATCTAAAAATTATTTGTATTCGATAGGACTGTGTGCCCCCTAAAAACTCGTAAAAATATATAAAAAATGTAAATATGAACGTCTAGTGAACATGGTTCTTTGTCTTCTAAGCATAAAATAAACCCAGACGGATTGACAAGCCGTCAAAATCAAACAATTAATCAATTTATAAATGACTACTAGAAACGTATTTATTTTACAAGTAACGGGGGGTAACTCTTGTTTGATTTTATTAATCAAGGGAGGTAAATCATATTAACTTTTAAATAGTTCGGATATGGCAAAAAAAATCGAAAAGAAATTGATTTTTATGATGTCTTACCTTACCCTCATCCGCTCTACGGTTGGCAAGTTTCAATGTAAGTTTTATTTTATTTTATATCTTACGAGTGAGCTGTCTTCTCATGAACAGCTCATTTCTTCAGCCTTCTTCTTTCCAGGGGTGCCTTCAGGTAATTGACCCTGATAATTACTTAGGGTTGGTTTCGTTTGGTTGTTTTATGGCATATCAACCATTATAGGGTATCTAATGCCAAATCCACTTTATACATATATATTAAATATATATGATTTGGTTTTGTTAGGTTTTATGGCATATCAACCATTATAGGTTATTTAATGCCAAATCCACTTTATACATATATATTAAATATATATGATTTGGTTTGATTGGGTTTTATAGCATATAAACTATTGTAGGTTATTTAATGCCAAATCCTCTTTATACATATATATTAAATATGATTTAGTTTGGTTGTGTTTTATGGCAATTCAACCCTTGTAGGTTATTTTATGCGAAATCCTCTTTATACATATGCATTAAATATATATGATTTGGTTTGGTTGGGTATTATGGCATATCAACCATTGTAGGTTATTTAATACCAAATCCTTTTCATATATATATATATATATATATATATATATATATATGATTTGGTTTGGTTGGGTTTTATGACATATCAACCATTGTAAGTTATTTAATGCCAAATCCTTTATATATATATATATATATATATATATATATATATATAATTTGGTTTGGTTGTGTCTTATGACATATCTTCCATTGTTGATTATTCAATGCCAGACCCTCTTTATACATGTATATTAAATACATATAATTTTGTTGGGTTGGGTTTTAAGACATATCAACCATTGTAATTAATTTAATGCCAAATCCTTTTTATCCAAATATGTCAAATATATGATTTGTTAACACATTTTGTCGATAATATATTTAAAAGAGCCTGGGCTTTTTTTGCACACAGTTAAATATTTTCAAGTGTTGGGAAATAAAAAAAGACAATGAAAAAATACAAAAGTAACAGTTTCCCTAGAGGCCTCACGCTGGAAACGAAATCGGCACATGCCTAAAAAAGGCACTCTCTTGTACTGAAGAGAAACTCTTCTTAATAAGCTTCTGATCATATCGGCTGAGATGGCCACACCTTTTTCTCTCTACTACTTAGTAAGGAACGCACGTGACTGCTGAGTCCGGAACTTAGCAGTGTGTTGTGTCTCTCCTACAGCTAGCAGCTTCCTTTGAACCTACTCACTGGACATGGATACACTTGACGGATCCTCAACTAACAATTTGCAAAAGATAATTCCTTTATGTTCTTCAAACGCCTTGTTTAGTGGAGCGTGACTATTTTTACTGAATAGCCGTAAACCCCTAAAATAAAATTTGAATCTAAAGGTATTCTTGTTTTTTTTTCGTTCTTAATTCCCTTACAGCTTCAACAGACAAAAAGAAGACAAGTGAATAGGGTAAGAAGAAGAAAGAGGGTCAGTTTACAAAGCTCAGAATTTCCCAATACCAATACCAACAATTTACCACCACTAGCCCCGCAAAAAATACCTCTTCTTATTCACATACAAATATTTCAATCAAACACGAATATTTCTATTTACTTTTAATTATTTGTTTGCTCAAAGTTAAATGGTTTTAAGTATTGCTATGTAACTGTAATAATTTAACATTGGTCATTTGTTTGTACATAGTTAAATGGTTATACATATATAATTTGTAAGTGAATAGTTTGTAAGTAATTTCATTTTTTATCAGTTAGAACTAATTTCTTTGCACACTAGTATTGTTATTGTTTCTACACAGTTAAACGGTTTCTATTATTGCTATCTAGCATTAATGATTCTATTCAATATTAGCCATTTGTTTGCAGACAATGAGGTGGTTACAAGTATTGCTATTTAACATTAATACTATTCATTCATTTGCACACTCTTAAATGGTTCCAAGTCTCCTAACGAGGCTACCTGTTAGCCGTGGCTGGTGACCTGTACTGCTTGAGGTGGTTGAGCGGTCTATGACCCAGCAACTGAAGTTGTCATATGGACTAGATGGGTTGTTACAGAGGCCCGATCCAATCAATCGACTGGTTATACCAAACCCTGACTTTTATGTTTAGTCTCAAACGTATTCATCAATTTGCTCCAAAGTATCCAAACCAATTTTATCTTTAAGGTGTTAGAAGGCGCTGGAGGTGCCCGTGGTGCAATAGTTATCGTCGTAGGAAATGGACACGGCGAAACGAGTTCAAATCCTGGACGAGACTGATTGCATTTCACATAGCACTAATACCCTTGGGAAAGGTATGAATCCAATTATTTTCCCTCCAGCTATGGGTAAATAGTGGGACATGCTGGGTTCTTCAGCCTTGCTGAGGCAACTAGCCTAGGAGAAGGAAAACTCTGTATTCAAACCTGTTAAACTCCGCTTAAAAATTGACCTTGTGTCGTATCCTGCCCGAGCGGAGGAGTTGGGTAAATAGGGTTAGAAGTCGCTGGTTAAGAGTCATTTACACTGAGATAGCTATACTTGAAATCATTTATACTGTGTTCAAGCAACTGACTCATATTAAATAGAAATAGAGCGAGAGTCCTAGTGGCCAAGTGACTGGCGTGCTGGACTGTGGAATTGTTGTTGGTTGGTTGGTTTGGTTTTATGACATATCAACCTTTGCAGGTTATTCAACGCCAAATCCATTTTTATGAAAATAGTCAGTTCTATTTAAAACAATTCAGTTTAGCATGAGTACACAGTTTAATTGTCAAAACATTTCTAATTCAAATAATTCAGTTTATTCAAAGTTCTAATTCAGCCAAGTATAAGTATAGATTTTGTTTACACACAGTTAAATGTCAAAACAGTTCTATATTAAACAATTAAATTTAGTGTAAGTTGAGTTTCAATGTCAAAAACAGTTCCATTTCAAGCAATTCAGTTTAGTATAAGTGTGCAGTTCTATTTAACCCATAGATAAGGACCTATCAGATGCTACCACTCCGGACCAGAGTGGACCTGGGAGCAATGACAAAAAAGGTGTGTTCAGCATTCCCCAAAGCTCCAGAATCACTGGAACCTCACCATCAGATTGTTTAGTGTCATATCCAGGACACTCATTTGGGGTGGATCTTACACCTCTGAAGAGGTGCAGTCGGTGGCTGACTGGGCAAGTGGATTTGTAGTAAACGAGTTCGAACTTCAGTCATTCTTATATGTTTACTTTCGCACTAATACTCTTCGGGAAGGCATGATCCCTCTTATCCCTCACCCAGCACTGTTCTTGTACAAGGATGGCTATGGCATAAAATATCTATCTATCTATCTATCTATCTATCTATCTATCTATCTATCTATTTCTTTCTTTCTTTCTTTCACATTATTTAACTTATCACGAAGTCTATGTCAGTCTTTCAAGATTTCTATTCTGCATTCACTTTCTCCATATTTTTCCAATAGATCTGCAAACATTCTGATGCTGTCCTAATCGTGCCAGTATCCCCAATTTCTCACTTACCTCCTATCAATCTCCCCCCCCCCCCCAAGTCTACCCCCAGTCTCCTGAAAAGCATTAAGCAATTTCCTTGTACTTCATTTGAGTGCAAACAACGGATGCCCTCAAGACGCAAACCTGTTTTCTATGAAGCCGGCAATGCCAGTTGGGAACATTCACAAAAAAAAAAAAAAAAATCCTAAAAAAAAACAAACACAAACACAACTTCAATCAAAGTCCGCTGTTGCCCTTACGGCCACCATTTTCATTTGCTTGCCTTTCACCTTTTCTCCTTTTTCAATTTTTTCTTATTCTTTTCTTCTTTCCTTTTAATTTTTTATTTTTTTTGTTTATTTGTTAATGACTTTAGTTTTTGGATGTCTACACCTTTGATCAGGAAAAATGGAAGTTTTTTTTTTCTTTCTTTCTTTTCTATGCCTTTTCTACTTCCTTTTTGTTTATTCTTTGCTTCACAATTCTTTCTTTCTTTCTTTCTTTCTTTCTTTTCTACGCCTTTCTTTCTTTCTTTCTTTCTTTCTTTCTTTCTTTCTTTCTTTCTTTTCTACGCCTTTCTTTCTTTCTTTCTTTCTTTCTTTCTTTTCTACGCTTTTCTTTCTTTCAATTTTTGATTTTCTTTTTCTTTTCTTTCTTTGCTTTTCTTCCTTTTTGTTTATTCTTTACTTCACAATTCTTTCTTTCTTTCTTTCTTTCTTTCTTTCTTTCTTTCTTTTCTACGCCTTCCTTTCTTTCTTTCTTTCTTTCTTTTCTACGCCTTTCTTTCTCTTTTTCTTTCTTTCTTTCTTTCTTTCTTTCTTTCTTTCTTTCTTTCTTCCCCTGTCTTACCTCTATAGTTATTTCCCATTTAAAAAGCAAGTTACCTCTTTCCTCTCATTCTTAGCAGCGTCTGCTCCCTTCTCTTCTAAACATAATATAGAAGTAAGACCCTTAAAAGTTAAAGCTGAGCCCACATGGGACAAACTGAACCCAAAGAAAATATTGAACCAACTTTCATAATATTTCTTTATTCTTCTAAACAACCGCCCCAAAACATTTTTCTCCTCTTTCTCTTTCTGTTCTTTTCTTCTTCTTTTTCTCCTCTTCATCACTTTCTTTCTTTATTTCTTTTCGTCAGTTATCTTCTTTCTTTCTTTCTTTCTTTCTTTCTTTCTTTCTTTCTTCTCGTCGATATAGTTCTTCTTTCTTTCTTTCTTTCTTTCTTTCTTTCTTTCGTCGATATAGTTCTTCTTTCTTTCTTTCTTTCTTTCTTTCTTTTCATTGATATTGTTCTTTCTTTCTTTCTTTCTTTCTTTCTTTCTTTCTTTTTCTCGTCGATATAGTTCTTCTTTCTTTCTTTCTTTCTTTCTTTCTTTCTTTCTTTTCATTGATATTGTTCTTTCTTTCTTTCTTTCTTTCTTTCTTTCTTTCTTTCTTTCTTTCTTCTCGTCGATATTGTTCTTTCTTTCTTTCTTTCTTCTCGTCGATATTGTTCTTTCTTTCTTTCTTTCTTTCTTTCTTTCTTTCTTTCTTTCTTTCTTTCTTTCTTTCTTTTTTCTTTCTTTTCATTGATATTGTTCTTTCTTTCTTTCTTTCTTTCTTTCTTTTCGTCGGTATTTTTCTTTCTTTCTTTCTTTCTTTCTTTCTTTCTTTCTTTCTTTCTTTTGATATTGTTCTTTCTTTCTTTCTTTCTTGTTAGTGTAAAGGTTTTGTCAGACACTTACTTAAAATGTAACTTTTTTGCCTGACCAATTAAACAAAAGATTTTTTTCAAACATTTTGTTTGATTCTTTTTCTTTTTCCTGACTTTCCCGCTGGCATTTTAAACTTTTCTTTCCTCTTTTGAATCTTTATATAACAGGATTGCTCAATCTCGTAGCCTTGTGCCAGATGAAGATAAACGGCATAAATGTGTATTCGTTGGAAATCTCTGAGGATTTTTCCTTCATTTTGTTGTCTAGCAAACTCGGCCAAAGAACCCACCTCAGTACTGTGACCTTATGCCAGACTAAGCTAAAGTTAGGGAATCCATTTTTTGTGAATATATATATATATATAGTCTTTGGACGCTGACTGGATATATATATATATATATATGTGTGTGTGTGTGTGTGTGTGTGTGTGTGTGGGTTGGCTGAAAAGTACATAGGCTGACCAAGATACTCTCATGGAATGTGACCAAATGTGGTTTAAGGTGTGGCGGTGTCTCTGTAGCGCAGTGGCTAACGTCCCAGACTGCGATACCGTAGAAAGTGAGTTCAAACATATTACATTCCCTTTCGGACTAATGCCCTTGGTTAAGGTTTGAACCTCCTTTTATACGCACCCCAAAAAGCAATGGCCTTTTGGGTAGAATGTTCGCTGATGGCCCAGAGACCGGGGTTCAATCTCAGGTCGAGTCATACTAAAGACTTAAAAAAATGGTACTTGATGCCGTCTTGCTTAAGACTCAGCATTATAAGGTACGGATTAAGGGTAAAGTGGAGCAATCCAGGGAAAGGAGTAGCTCCCTCCCATACACCTTAGTGTAGTAGCTATCGAAAAGAGAGCCTTCGGGTCACCCTCGACTAAAGGTCGCCGACTTACAAATCTTGTACCTGGTGTCCGTGGTGTAGTCGTTACCGTCGTAGGAAATGGACACGGCGACACGAGTTCAAATCCTGGACGAGACTGATTGCATTTCACATTGCACTAATACCCTTGGGGAAGGTATGAATCCAATTATTCTCCCTCCAGCTATGGGTAAATAGTAGGACAGACTAGGTTCTTCAGCCTTGGTTAGGCAACTAGTCTAGGAGAAGGAAAACTCTGAATTCAAACCTGTTAAACTCCGCTTAAAAATTGACCTTGTGTCATATCCTGCCCGAGCGGGGGGTTGGGTAAATAGTATCTTGTACCTGGATGGCGTTGGCATTAAATAACACATGAATGTTGGTACACCATTAAAACATAGAAACAAACTCAGCCAGACCTTTAACATAGTTATTCCTCGTCTACTCACTCCTTCCATCGGTGTTGCTGTGTTTGGATCCCATTGGTAAAAAATGTCATCAACTGTTGATATGATGTCATCAAATGAACTTTTCGCCCCACCCTTGTATCAGTGTGTGTGTGTATGTCTCTCTCTTTCTCTCCTCCAAATATTTTTTCTCCTACCTTCATCTTTCTCCTCCGTTCATCACCCCCACTAACAAAACTTACATTCTGCCCCTGGAAATAAAGACTTTAAAATCGTTTCTACTTCACCATTAGAGCCAACCCATCTGTCGAGCTCTTATAAGGGGAAGCGAGGGAAGGTTTGGTGACGGAGAAGCAGGTTCAAGTCTTCCCTCTTCCCAAACCCTACACTCGTAAGTAAACAAACATTAATGGTTTCGCAAATATTGGCGAAATATCACCAACTCTGTCATAGGCGTTTAAATAATAAATATAGCGGAATGGGGAAGATATATATATATATATATATATATATATATATATATATATATAGATAGATAGATAGAGAGAGAAAGAACCTGAGAACGATAAAGAGAGAAAAAGAGAACCGGTGAGAAAAAGTAAGGAGGAAATATACTGATATATATATATATATATATATATATAGAGAGAGAGAGAGAGAGAGAGACAAAAAGGAAGATAAAGAGCGAAAAAATGAATGAGAGAGAGAGAGAGAGAGAGAAAGATAGGTAGGTAGACTCACACACACACACACACACACACACAAAGGAAGATGAAGAGAGAAAGTAATGCATGAGAGAGAGAGAGAGAGAGAGAGAGAGAGAGAGAGAAAGAGATAGATAGATAGATAGATAGATAGAGAGATCATGACAGAGAGAGGAAATATGGACGAGAGAGAAAAAGTAAGAAAGAAATATATGGATAGATCGACACACACACACACACACACACATATATATATTGAGAGAGAGAGAGAGAGAGAGAGAGAGAGAGAGAGAGAGAGAGAGAGAGGGAGACTGACAGAGAGAGAGAGAGAGAGAGAGACACTGACAGAGAGAGGAAGTATGAGACTGACAAAGAGAGAAAAAAATGAACGAGAGAGAAAAAGTAAGAAATATATGGATAGATCGATACACACACACACACACACACACATATATATATATATATATTGAGAAAGAGAGAAAGAGAGAGAGAGAGAGAGAGAGAGAGAGAGAGAGAGAGTATAAAAAAGAGAAGTATCTTTTAAATATTTTTCTTTGTTGTATAAGTTGTCGAGAATGTTCGACTTGTAAGACATACAACAGCTTTTAAAAATACATACGTATGTAAAAAAAAAAAAAAAAAAAAGAAGGACAAAAAGGAAAAACGATCAGGGATGGTACAGCTTGCTGTCTAACGACACATGATCTACAATAGTTAACCCTTAGAACTCGAATAACCGGTATTTGTGCCACGTCCTCGAACTACATACAGAGTGTTTCACAACATTTGAAACAAAATGATTGGACACAATTTAAGGATCACAAATGATAGAGTAATGAAAATTACATTTATTAAAAGCTAAAAGGATAACATTTTTGAATCTGAAATTATTTTGTCTTAACTATGAACAAAAAATGTCAAGAGAAGCTCTAGAGTACATACCCCAAATATCTGCCGTTCAGTTGAAAGCAATTTTGAATGCAGCGTGTAAAGTGGTAGATAATATGTACCTATTACTTCTGGGTGCGCCGAAGCCCAGATAATGGAGAACCCATTGTTCTACTGTTTGGTTTGGTTTGGTTTATTGGGTTTTATGGCATATCAACCTTTGTAGGTTATTTAACGCCAAATCCATTTTCATGTAAATAATCTGTTCTTTTTAAAACAATTAAGTTTAGCATAAGTACACAGTTTAATTGTCAAAAACATTTCTATTTCAGACTATTCAAGCAGTTATATGTAAGAATTCAGTTAAGCGTAAATACAGTTTTACTGTCGAAAAACAGTTCTATTTCAAACAATTCAGTTAATCATAAGCATGCAGTTTAAATGTAAGTACAGTTTAATTGTAAAAAAAACATTTCTATTTCGAGCTATTCAGTTTATTCAAACAATTCAGTTTAGCATGAGTATGTTGTTAGTTCTATTTAACCCATAGATAGGGCCCTATCAGGTGCTACCACTCCGGGACGGAGTGGACCTAGGAGCAATGGCAATAAAGGGGTACTCCGCATTTCTCAAAGCTCAAGCATCGCTGAAACCTCACCATCAGATTGTTTAGTGTCATATCCAGGACACTCGTTGGGTGGGGGGTCTTACCCCTCTGCAGAGAAGCAGTCGTTGTATTCTACAGCCCCAACCATTGTCCTACGATCTTTAAAAGTGCTTCTAATTTCTTGATCAACTTGAAAATCTGACTTCTGTTTGGAAATGTGCTGAAATTTGAACTTCATTCTGTATCTTGCTTGAATAATCATGAAAGACTTGGTTTTGTAAGATGTCTTCGCAAAAGAAGACTTTCTACTCTATCATCTACGCCGTCATTTCGCTATATTTGATTAAATATATCAAGATTTTAACTATTTCACAACAATAATCTGAAAAGAGAATAAAGTCAACAGGAAAGATCTGAGAGGACGCTGCTTTGTTTCAACAGTTGTGAAACACCCTATATAACTGCGCGGTTTTCAAGCCGGTTCTTGGAGTTGATATGACCATTCAAGAGTAAGTAGACTTCATCCGAAAACAAGACATTATTCAAGAATTCTTTGTCATCGTTGATACAGCTGTATGGATGCACTACATGAACGCTAACGAAACGTATGGAAAAAAAGCTTGATGGCAACTATACAAGAATGCTGCGAGCAAGTCCTGGAGGCAGCACCCCACAAAGCAGCAGCTGTAAGGCCTCTTACCACCCATCACGAAAACTTTTTAAGTTAGACGAACCAGACATACGGGACACCGCTGAAGAAATAGGGACGAATTCCTGTGGACCCATACATATGGGCGAGCAAAGGTAGGACGACCAGCTAGAACATATATACAATAGTTCTTTGCCGATATAGGATGTAACCTTGGAGACCAACTGGAAGCAATGGACGATAGAGAAAAGTGGCGGGAGAGGGTCAGGGAGATCTGTGCTGTTGGCATGACATGATGATGAATCAGAATGCGCCGAATAGCAGATACAGAGATTTCAAGTTCTTGGCTCCACCGTCACAGAGATCATGACGGACGCTAGCCAGTCGACTTTTGAACCCTAGAGTCGGTCTTGGGTGTTCGGATTGTTATCAAAGGCCCAGATGCTCAGGAAACCATTGCCATACCAGTGCTACGAGTTTCAAAGTTCTTGATCAACTTGAAAATCTGACTCCTGTTTGAAAAAGTGTTGAAACTGAACTTCCATCTGTATCTTGCTTGAACAATATTGAAAGACTTAGTTTCGTAATATTTCTTCTCAAAAAAGACCTTCGGCTCCATCATCTTGATCTTGCTATAAAATATATATCTTGATTAAATATATCAAGATGCTAACTATTTTCAAACAATAATCTGAAAAGAGAAAAAGATGAAAGCTACTGGGAAGATCTAAGAGGCTGCTTGTGTTGTGAATTGAACTACCATGACCAGAAAATCCGGCGAACACTTACGCACGACATCAGAAAACACTGCACAGCTGTTTCGACCTTATTAGGTCTCGTCAGCAGTGTATACTATGATCTTCACGACTGGGGATCAACTTGAATATTTGACTCCTGTTTGAAAAAGTGTTGAAACTGAACTTCCTTTTGTATCTTGCTTGAACAATAATGAAATACCTAGTTTTGTAATATGTTCACACCAAAAAGATCTACTCCATCCCCCAAGGCATGATTTTGCTATATTTGTGTTGTGATGCTGACAAAAGAAAGACACGAGGAACACAAAAGGTTTGATAGAAAAAGTAACAAGTAACAGAAACAAGATACAACTGAACCTGGTTAAACAGTAGTTAGTTGATAGAAAGCTGAGAGTCCAGTGGGCTAATGGCTATCCGTCCACTATGTAAATGGTATCACACGGGATTGTGTCATGCTGATTGATCCACTCCCTCTGATTTTCTCGTTGACGTGTATTTATGGAGGAGGGCGAGTCAATTATGTAGGGAGTACAACAATTTGATTAAATATATCAAGATGTTAACTATTTTCAAACAATAATCTGAAAAGAGAGCGGGAATAAAGTCAAAGGGGAAGATCTGATAGGCCGGTGCTTTGTCCCGGCAGTTGTTTGGTTTGGTTTGCTTTGTTGGGTTTTATAGCATATCAGCCTTTGTGGGTTATTTAATGCCAAATCCATTTTTATGTAAATAATCAGTTCTTTTTCAAACAATTCAGTTTAGCATAAGTACACAGTTTAATTGTCAAAAACATTTCTATTTCAAACTATTCAAGCAGTTATATATAACAATTCAGTTTAGTGTAAGTACAGTTTCAATGTCAAAAACAGTTCAATTTCAAATAATTCAGTTGAGCATAAGCACGTAGTTTAAATGGAAGTACGGTTTAATTGTCAAAAACATTTCTATTTCAAGCTATTCAGTTTACTCAAACAATTCAGTTTAGCATAAGTATGCTGTTAGTTCTATTTAACCCATAGATAGGGCCCTATCAGGTGCTACCACTCCGGGCCAGAGTGGACCTTGGAGCAATGGCAATGAAGGGGTGCTCCGCATTCCCCAAAGCTCCAGCATTGCTGGAACCTCACCATCAGTTTGTTTAGTGTCATATCCAGGACACTCGTTTGGGGGGGGGGGTGTCTTACCCCTCTGTAGAGAAGCAGTCGGTGTATTCTACAACCCCGGCTGATTGGGCAATTCGACAGTTGTGAAAAACCCTATATACCTGAGCGGTTTTTAATCCAGTTGGTGGGCCCCTATTTCTATATAAGTACTTATAAAATGATATAACCTGTTATTTTACAGCTTCAGAAGCAGATTACAGCATTTCACATTTTCAGCTATTTTTCCGTTAGGGGTCGACGTTAGGGTATTAACATTTATATTTGCTAAGCTTAGCTTGATAGGAAGATTGAGAAGCGTCTTAAAGATCAACATTGCCAAATGATGGCTGAGTCAATCCCAGACTTTTCTAAAAATTTGTTCGTCAAACCTCGGGAACAAACTTAACATGGGGTCATTTTAGCCCGAGGTACCTACACAGAACTTTCTCTTTCTCCTTCTCTCTCTTTTTACCCCCTTCTCTTATTTTCTCATTCTCTTTCTTTATTCTTCTGTCCCTCTTTCTTCCTTCCTCTCACTCACTCACTCTCTCTCTCTCTCTCTCTCTCTCTATGTCTGTTTCTTGCAGTATAACATTAAAATTATAATCCTATACTACAACCGATCGTTTCACGCTTCCACGATCATCAGGTAATACTGCATTATTTGCTATTCAATTTGGTACAAAGTATGAAGTATGGGGTATCCAGTGAAGTGCCCAATAATTGCATAGACATCGTTCGGATTCTTCTCCTGTTACCACAGACATCAGTGAGTGTTCTTGCTTCTATCTATCAATCTATCTATCTATTATAGGCTGTTCAGCTCTCTCTCTCTCTTTCTCTCTCTCTCTCTCTCTCTCTCTCTCTATATATATATATATATTTACTAATCTAATATCTACCAGCATTCACGGTTACTAGAAAAAAAGAAAAAAAAAAAAACCGCCTGAAACAAGAGATGCAAATATCTCGAATCGCCGCCTGGGGAAAAAGAAAAAAAATATTATAGGACAAAAAGAAAGAAAAGGCCAACCCCGTCACACCACTTGAAAAAAATCAAGAGATATGCAGTCAGTGGGTCAAAAGAAAACTAAAACCCTCCGTAAACACTGCAATGCTACAAATTACAAGAGTGCTCAACACGACTGGAGCCAATTATAAAATCAACTTGGATCGCGAATCGGAAATCTCCTACTAAAGTTTCACCTTAACGGATCATCAGGAGGTCTAATCCCGACGGTCGGAATTAGACTTCCTGATGATCCGTTAAGGTGAAACTTTAGTAGGAGATTTCCGATTCGCGATTTAAGTTAATTATATATATATATATAATAATTAAAGGAAATCTAATTTTTTAGTTAGACGAACCAGACATGCAGGACACTGCTGGAGAAGCAGAGATGAACTCATAAGAGATGTACTCTTATGGATCCTCACACATGGCCGCGCAAAAGCAGGACGACCAGCTCGAACGTACATTCAGCAGCTATGTGAGGATACAGGTTGTTGTCCTGAAGACCTACCTAGGGCGATGAACGATAGGGAGGAGTGGCGAGAGAGGGTCAGGGATATCCGTGCTACCAGCACGATATGATGATGATGATGATGATGATGAATTTTTTAGTATATGGTATTGAAATTTGTTGAAAACATCTTTTCTTAAGTTTGTTGCTCTACATAGTTTAGCAATTTAGAGTTCGGAGGTGTCCTCGTGGTGTAATGGTTAAAACAATGGACTGCGGAATTGTAGTTAACGAGTTCGAACTCCAGTCGCGCTATTACGTTCACTTTCGGACAAATACCCTTGGGAAAGGTATGAACCCCCGTATCCTCCCACCTATGGGTTAAATAGTACCAATACTGTTCTTCTAGGAGAATGACTTTGGCATTAAATAACCATAGATAATACATATATGAACTCACTATTCTTTAAGATTTTATGCTAACTTCCGGTTATTATTGATTGTCCCATATGCATAAACAAACCAAACTGATTAACCTTGTCTTTGTGAATTCTATAGATTTTTTTGTGTGGGGGGGTTCTTTTCTAGTCTAAATCCATTTAAAATATTTCGTGTTTTCCATGTACTAGTCACGTAAAATTCACGATGCTTAAGATTCTAGTATTTCCTGATGATCGTTGAAGCGTGAATCTATCTGTTGCAGTATAGGATTTTAATTTTAGTGTTATACTGCAAGAGAGAGAGAGAGAGAGAGAGAGAGAGAGAGAGAGAGAGAGAGAGAGCATTTTGAATGCAGTGATTGAACCAAAAGGGTTACTAGTCCGATGAAGAATACATGAAGTGAATTCACACTAGTTTACTGTCATAAATGATAACGGGCCGGTGAGTCTCAGTGATTCAAAACGGGATCTGTAAATTTCTGAATCGTTAAAACTCCAGCTTCGACCAACTGTGATTTACATGTCACAAAAATACACAAAGCAAATATTTCCTCGAAGTAAAAGTCGAGACTAAATCCAGACATATTTTCTTTCTTTCTTTCTTTTCGGTAAAACTTTTTATCGTTGATGAATGCAAATCCGTGAAAATAAGGCGCAGTATTTTTTTATCACCTCCGGGGGGTCGATGCAGATGTTAGCTGAATTGACAAAAAATGCG
>CAUZXS010004817.1:142500-167500 GCA_963585895.1 Sepioteuthis lessoniana | reverse complement strand
GAATTTGAGCCTTTCTTTGTTATATATATATATATATATATATATATATATATATATATATATATATATATATATATATATATATATATATATTTAGGCAGCATTTCTTCGTTAATGCAAATTTCATTAAACATAATAGACATTTTATGTCTACATATTTTCTTTTGGATCCGTTCGAATTCCCGTATTATTTTTATCGTATTACTGGCACCAAATATAGAATTACATTAAAAAACAAACGCCATAACCTCCAACGGCAAAGACGCCCTTACACAGTAGTAATATGCTAAAACAAAAGTTACATCACTTTTGTAGTAGATCCTCCCCTGATGATGGCCCAAAGTCGGGCAGAAAGTACTAGGGATACATGCAACTATGGACAATACATAAATCAATTCCCCAGAATACAATAAAAGTAATACGGGAATTCGAACGGATCCAAAAGAAAATATGTAGACATAAAATGTCTATTATGTTTAATGAAATTTGCATATATATATATATAAAGGTCATATCCATATATCTAAGACAAAAGCAGGTGGCTCCGAGCTATTTTTAACAAAATTCACGTACACGTATTTACGGCCTTATAATACACCGATTTTTGGTGCCTTGCGTTATTTTTGGAGTGTTCATCAATGGCCCGGGAGACCTGGGTTCAATCCCAGGTCGAGTTATACCAAAAATCAAAAAATGGTACTTGATACTTCCTTGCTTAACACTCAGCAATATACGGTAGGGTACAAGTGTAAAGAGGAGCAATCCTGGGAAAGGAGTAGCGCCCTTCCCTACACTTCGGTGTAGTAGCTATCGAAAAGGGAGCCTTCGAGTCACCCTTGACTAAGGTCACCAACTTTATTTACATATACAACTACATATATATTAACCGGCTCATTGACCTAGTGGGTAGAGTGTAGTAGCAATTGAAAAGGGAACCTTCTGTTCGCCCTCGACTACGGTCACCAACTTACTTTTACTTATACAAAGCCATTGATCATGAGTTCGAATCTTCCTGGGTACACTATAATCAGAGCCTTGTCCAGATTAAACAAAGTTTAGTTAATATCTACATAAAATCGAACTTATAATATATATTTAAGTAGATATTAGTCCATATCGTCCCGCAAGTCACATCCTCTACTACATGTGATAAAATAAAATATACGCCTTGATGTCTGTGACAAGACTTGGAGAACTTCAGCAATTTCTGGACCATGTAAAAGAGTATGGGTAGGTTGTTAAAACTTCACGTGTCGTGTTTGCGATTTTGTGCATGACAAGATAATTTTCTTTGGAGTGAAGTGCATTTGCCTGACTTCGAAACAATGGAAACATTTCGCTTGATTATAAATGTTTCTATTTACTTTCCTTTCTTTGTCAAATGTCAAGCAACAAACTTCATCACTGTGCGCGGAATAGAATTTTATGATCTGTGGCCGCGTTTCACTTTCGGAAAAGCGTGACGACAATGACCTACGCTTGTTTGCGCGCTGGTGTGATCACAGCTTAATCAGTGCGTGGACGGGTTTGTTGCTGGAAAGGTGTAATATATCTCGTAAGGCTTCTGTGCGAAAAAAAAAAAAAAATGCCCGGTTGAACGTTTCGAGATTTCATCTGCTTCCCATAGCCATCCTCAGTGATTGATTTCCAGCGTCACCAGATATGACATGTCGGCAGCGAAACAGACAATGTGATGCACATCCCCAAGCAGATATTTTCATTGGCGCTTCTCCTCCCTATATCTATACATATATATATCATCATCATCATTATCTCCATGAAGGCGTGCTGACGGCACGGGTTCCCTTGACACCTATCCCCCCACACATACACACACTCTCACTCACTCTCTCTCTCTCTCTCTCTCTCTCTCTCTCTCTCTCTCTCTCTCTCTCTTCCCTAATTTGGTTGTACTTTACTCTCCTTCTGGTAACGCTCACTTCTACTTTATTTCTCTACCTCATTCATTCACGCTTTTTTTACTGTGTCCACTTCTTCACATCCATCATTTCTTTCTTTCTTTCTTTCTTTCTTTCTTTCTTTCTTTCAGTACAATTCTTCGTTGCCGGCTTTCCAGCATAAATTCTTTTTGTATGATACTTTAACGCTAAAAAATTCACAAGTTCACACCAATTTTTTTAAATGTTAATTTTCTTTCAAACAAAAGATACCAAGATTGTATTGAGTCTAGAAGAACATTAATTAAACAAAACGAATATCAGTAGGTATTATTTATAACAAAATTTTTCAGCATTTAAACTTTGACACTAAAAATAAAATTTCCTTATTATTATGTAAGACATAGACTTAGTTTTTGACTGCTACATATTCCAATTTTTGTTAGAGAGTTTCAATACTGTAGAGTTTGGTAATAAATAATACCTAATAATATATATATAAGAGGTGTCCTTATTTTTGGACGGCTACGTATTCCTATTTTTGGTTAGAGAGTTTCAATGCTGTAGAGTTTGGTAATAAATAATACCTAAAATGTTTCTTTGTATAATGTTCCCCTAGAAACATTAGTATCCTGAAATCTTTAGAAAATTATCTTCTTATAAGATATGTAGTTGTGTTCTTATCTATGATTGATAACACACACATACACACAATAACACACTTACACAAACACACACACACACACACACACACACATATATATATATATATATATATATATATATATACACACAAAATAGCCTTTATGCTAAAATCGCTGTGATGCAGTTCTGTTTTCTAAGTTCTGTTATGTACTTAGTAAGAAAACATTCATCAATATGTTGTTTTTTTTCTTTTTGTCATGTATTATTTCTTTCAAGATGAATTGTAGTATCGTGTATTGAGTATTATTGATACAAGTGCAACGGTTCGTTATCCACACGAGCAGTAACAAAAATAGCTAATGTTGCTGGCGCGTGGAAAGCGGATATTTTATTAGTATTGGTTTTGCTAAAGAGTTAGTTCTGCTTTCGTCGTTAGATGGCATGAGAAAAGTTTAGTTTTGCATGGATGATTCCCAAAACCTTGTAGGTTGCAGTTTTCAAAGCCAAGTATTTCTCTTCATGACACATTTCAATGTGGGTAACTAATCAGAGCCACTTCACCTGGCGAGATTCATTCTTTAGATGAGGAACTTTTTCTACTAATTTTCTGGATTGGTCATGTGTGGGTTGATAACCCCGGAAGTTTCGAAGGCGACTAGAGATAAAATGAACCTGCCTGAAATGTATATTTGGCCAGTTGGTGATCCAACGTGTCATAAGCGACCGATACCAGATTTAGGGCTGACGTCCTGATTGCCACAAGACAATGTATAGCTGGCATATTTATGACTTGGTATCATCGAATGGGCGAGACATAATTCCATAGGGCCGTTTTCTGTTCCCTCATTTCCAAGAGACTTCCGGGTGTCGTTTGGGACGGAAATCCTGTGACATCGAGGCCTCTTCTTATAATGTCATTCAGTACGGGTTGTCGGAGGAAACAAGTTTCTCCACTGTGACAGGTGGGTAGATGTAGCTCAAACTCGTCAACCGTAGCCCACATCAACCTGTCTTAAAAAGATCACTTTTTCTCTCAAGTGTTACAGCATCCATTTTTAAGAGAATATCTCAAAATTGAGAGATTTTGTTGGTTGATTTTAACCAGGCTCGTTGTTCAATTCTAAATCGGTGCTTCATTCATTTGGCCAGTACCAAAATAAGTTTATTAAAAGACTACAAAGCTTTGGTTAAGCTGGTACAAGACCACAATTTGAGAGCACGGATCAAACTCACTAAACAAGTGAATTAATTTATGAGATGAACCAGTTATTGTATTACTGAAAGGAATCGTTATTGTCATTTATTAAACTTAGGTTAGTCTGAAACAAGGACAATAAATTTAGAGCACTTATAATGTACAATCTTCGTGTCATTTTGGTTTAAATGATGAGGTGAAGTTCCACATGTGGAATAGTGGTTTGCTAGCAAGACAACTAAACTACCCTGTGAGTTTGCCTCTCAGTGAGGGGTCGATATTTCTGGTTTTGTGCTAAACTAAGCTAATCTCAAGGCGCTTCTCATCATATCATGGTTGGAGAGCTAAGTTGTCTAATCATTACTAATGAGTTCAATTCTCACTAGGTGTCCCATGCTTTTGGCCTTGTACCAATAAACTAATTGAATTTTTGTCCAACACATTTCGCTATTTTTTTTTTTTTTTTTGCTATAACTTAAATTCTTTAACTTCATGTAATATGACTTTTGATTATTTTACTGATCAGGGATCTGAGAAGAAACTTTGTAGAATCAATTTTTTTCTTAATGTTTTCCTTTTTCATCTATTTTCTATTATTATTATTATTATTATTATTATTATTATTATTATTATTATATACTTGAGACTACCGTTTGGTGCCTGTCATTATTGTATTGTTTTGTTTGCATGTATACCGTCAAAATGCAGGGACGAGAAGAGGGGGTTATTTAAACTAAAACTTCCGTTATCCCCCACCATTCCCTGCACTTTGCTAGTCCTTCTTTTCCTGTTGGGGAAGAACTGTGTTTACCGGTCTGAAAAACCTAATTATCTCACTGACGGATAAATTGATAAGCATTGTAAACAAGACAAGCGTAGAGCAATAAAATATTTTCTCCAATAAATGTATATATATATATATATATGTGTGTGTGTGTGTGTGTGTGCAGACTCACATAAAACTATACCTTATTATAAATAGATATATATATATATATATATAAATATGTGTGTGTGTATATGTGTGTATGCTCTCGTAATGTAATGGATACCTTTTATGGTAAATGGACTGGGTCGCCTGAGTTCAAATCCTGGACGATACTATTTGCATTTCTCATAGCCGCAATGCCCATGGGAAAGGGATGCATCCAAATATTCTTTGTCTTTAACTTTAGTATGGCAATTAATCTAGGAGAAGGAAAACTCTGAATTCAAATCAGTTAAACTTCGCTAAAGATTGACCTTGGGAGCCTCCTGGTTTTGCGAAGTGGGTAGGGTAAATACATATGTGTGAGTCTTTTATGCATGTTCGCTTAAAGACAATGGGCAAGAGTTGGGGTGTTTGTTTTTAGTTTTTAGTTTATCTGATGCCTTAAGCCGAGTAGGCTGGTGCAGCTGTAGAATAAACCGACTGCATCTCTGCGGAGAGGTAAGACACAAAGCAATTTGATGGTGAAGCTCTAGTAGTGCAAGAAGGGAACGCAGAGTACCTCTTCATTGCCATCACTCCCAGGTCCACTCTGGCTCGGAGTGGTAACACCTGATCGGCTCCTACCTATGGGTCAAATAGAACTGTTTGACATCTAAATAGAGTGCAAACCAATGACTTATGGTAAATTGAATTGTTTGAAATAGATTTCTTTGATCATTTAACTGTGTGTAAATAAATGACTGATGTTTAATTGAATTGTTAGAACAATTTAAAAGCGCGCAGACGAATGGGGAACGTTGAATAGAATAGTTAGTGTTAAATAATGATACTTGTAACCATTTCAAGGTGTGAGAACAAATAATGATTAATATTATATTGTTACTGTTACATAAGAATACTTGAAACCATTTAACTCTGTACACACAAATGATTAATAAAAAGTAAAGTTGGCGATCGTAGTCTAGGGCGACCGGAAGGCTCCCTTTTCAATGGCATCAACACCGAGGTGTAGGGGAGGGCGCCACTCCTTTCCCTGGATTGCTCCACTTTATTCTTGATACGTACCTTATATTATATATATTATATATTAGGTGTTAAGCAAAGAGGAATCAAATACCATTTTTAAAGTCTTTGGTTTGACTCGACCTGGGATTGAACCCCAGCTCCCGAACCATTGGCGAACACTCTACGCACTGGGGCCATAACAGTAAACAGAAATATTCATACTTGAAACTATATATATAAATATATATATATATATATATATATATATATAAGTTCTGATAGGACGAAACAGATCTGTCTGTGGATGACTATATATATATATGTATATATATATAAACTGGTTTTGGCATTAAATAACCTACAATGGTAAACATGTCATAAAACCTAACCTCTTAAACATTCGTGTGGATGCAATATATGTAAGTTTGTGTGTGTGGTAATTTAGATAGGTTTTTGCGTAGATGAGGTACAAAGCCGTATGAATGGAGCTCCCAGTGAGACTCGAACTTACTCGTGAACGTTTGCAAGTCCAGCTTGCTCACCATTACACCACCAGAGGCACCTATTTATATATATGTGTGTGTGTGTATGTGTAAAACTGGACAAACGGTTTTCCAGATATTCAATAAGGCTGGATAATATCTTAACAGTCCTCTCCCCACCATATATATATATATATATATATATATATATATATATATATATATATATATATATATATATATATTGTTTAATTCCTCAGTACATAACCCTGAAATGAATAACGGCCCAGTACAAAATAAAAAGCTTTTCTTATTCAAAATATGCAACTTAAAAAAAAAAATAGTTCTATATAAAAGCAGTGAAAACATTTATATCATTACAGATTTTCTTTTGTGCTTCTTGACACGCAAAGGTATTTGACAGGGCTTAGTATTTTCTTTTCTTTTCTTTTTCCACTAATTTTTTTCCGAAAGAAATAAACTCAAAATAAGAAAAGCCTGACTTTTTTTCTCTCCATCTCGTCTTCATTTCTTTTCTTCTTCTTTTTTTTATTAACACTTGGGAATTTAGTTCTCTCTCTCTCTCTCTCTCTCTCTCTCTCTCTCTCTCTCTCTCTCTCTCTCTCTCTCTGTTCGCTTTAGACTACGCCATTGAACTGTTTTGATAGGGAAAGAAAACAACCCATTTTTTTTTTTTATGTAGAGAAAGATTTTAAAGGAGAAATTCATCAGGAGAGGAAACTATGAATATGTTTTAAAGAAATTGTGCTGAAAAGTTCCTGGCCCAACAAGAAAGGAATAACCGAGAAACTCATAATCATTCTTGAAATTTAACACTTTTGGTCAATCGTTTCTCAAAATTTCTTAATCTTTCAAAAAAGAATCAATTAAAAATCTGTCACATGTTGGTTCGTCTCAGCAGTAACTCTTTTTTCTTTAGCGCTAAAGGTAGCAATGTCAATCTTTCTAGTTATATATTCTTATCAAGCAACCCTGTATATCTATCTGTTTATCTGTCTAATCTAATCTAATCTAATCTGTTCTAATCTAATTCACTCAGATCCTTCACAGCATCTATCTATCTATCTATCTATTGTAATATAATATAATATAATATAATATAATTCCCTTAGATCTGTCTATCTATCTATCTATCTATCTATCTTTCTATCTAATACAATATAAGATCATGTAATATAATATAATATAATTCCCTTAGATCTATCTATCTATCTATCTATCTATCTAATACGAGTATGTGATCACATCGTCATGTAATCGTTAGCAACTTAGTCGTTTAGAGAGTGTAAATGATGTGTTCCAAAAGTAAGTTAACATGAAGAATTAGGAATGATTAATTTGTAACATTTGTTATGCTTTAAAAAAAAAAAAGATGACTACAAACTTGAGTCTGTGTCAATACAGACATTTAATGTAAGTGGCGTTCGGTATAAGACAACATCTGGTCGTTTAAAATTAGAATGGGAATGAGACGCCTTGACATGTCTGTCATTTATTGGGTCAAGAGACCCTGAAAATACCTCTTCAGAAGCGAATATCTCAGCGGTTAGCCAGCATTGTATGCAGGCTTTACAGTTCTTACATACGTGAATGTTAAGTCGGAATATGCAAATCTTAGAAAGGACGAAATAGATATTCCCATTTGCTTGTGCATGAAAGGATTAATTTAATTTCAGCAATTTACATGAATTTCTTTTTTGAGTTTTTAGAGAGAAAAAAAAAATGCCGTAAAAAACGCTAGAAAATGAAGAGGATGCTACTTTTTCAAGAGAAATTCGGAATTTAAAAAAAGCAACAACAATTGTTTATAATGTGAAACTGGAAAGAAATTAACAAGAATTCATCCGATATTTTTAATCAAAGCATTTTTAAGTTAAGGCTTTGCTAAAATTGATTGATTGATAAAGAACGTCTCGAATCCTATGAAAAAGATGTTTTAAACCAAATATGATAATGAAACTGGTGTTAAAAAATCAAATAAATTCATTTCTCTTCGACGTTTCGATGTTTTTTTTTTTTTTAAGTTTGATTGATTAATCAGGTCTCTAGTATTATAAAACAAGTTTTAGAACTGAGAGAATAGTGAAAATGCAATGAAGAAACAATTTTATTTCTCTTGAAATGTTCCTGGCCTAATTAATAAATTTAGGTCTTCAATCCCATCGAACAAGATAAAATAATAAAATAGCGATCAAAAGGAAGTAATTTTTCTCTTCAAAATGACACAGGTTGTTTGATTAATAAAGTCTCCATTTTTATAAAAACAAATTCTTAGTAGAAAATTGTATCAAAATGAAACAAATTTAAAGCCAATTTTGAAGTTTTGGTTTAAAAAAAAACAAGTTTTTGGGCAAATAAAAAATGAAGCAAATTTCTCACTTTTCAAAAATATATGTTCCTTTTTCAACACCATCGCCATTTCAAGTTTCATTATTTTATCTGAATATTTTTGAATATTGTATTTATCAATCAAAACTAGAATTGATTTTGACTAGGTTTTCTTTCATCTTGTTTTTTTAGTTTGTTTATTCCTAGCACTTGTGATAGATATATGTTACAATGGGTCGCAAATGTTTGTCAAAGAAAAAGTTGTCATTTGATCTCAGTGTGAAAAGAAGATGACAAACACCCGATTAAAGTTTAGTTCCCACGTTTCTTAACGTTTGAATAATTCAGACCGGACATCTCCGTGAGTTTCCGAACCGTCTTCTGTAGAAAAAAAGAAACTATCCCCATCTTCTTCGGTAAAATATTTAAATCTCTAAAAAGGGTCTTCTAAAACCTTTCAGAATAAGTCCACATTGTAGTACTCTAGAAATGTAACTGCTTAAACTCAAAAGACAAACTTTCTCATCGCTTACTTCAATCAAAAATGACCTCCAATCCCACCCGTCTATTAAACGGCCCCTCACTTTTACCCGGGTAGGGGTACATTACACAACAGATACGATTCATGAATTCTACAAATTTCTCTGATGGAATGTTTTCTTTATTATTGTTTAAAAACTGTCATATTATTTTTGTTGGGTGTCATTTTGAAATGACCTTATAGATTCCAGGTGATGATGGAATAAAAAATGATATTTTTATCTATCCACTTTTTATGAGTGAATAAATGACTAATGATGAAATTCTTAGTAATTACAGAGACTAAAACAATAACAAGAAATATGACAGAGACCAATTAAAAACAAAGTTTTTCAGTGGCTTTTTTTCATGTTATTTGAACGTCTCTGATATTATTCATGCTCTCGTAGCTAAGTTGTTAAAGCAGTCAGTAAGTTGAATCAGATTTCTTCGACGCAGAAAGGAGTGTAAGTTTAAGTCTCATTTAGAGGTTAGAAAATTGTGTTCACTATACATTTTGGCGCTCTTGTTTCTAATGTTGTTTCTTTTATTTATTTTTTTCTTTTGACACGGTCCAATCGAATAGGATTAATTTTTTAAACAGATCTACAAGATCTCGTTTTTGTCCATACATGGGAATCTAACATGTACCAACACTATATCTGAGAATAATGGCTGGAAAAAAGTCTTCATAACTGGAACCTCACCATCAGAGGCATTTTAGCATTATACACAAGACACCCACTTTTGGAGAGAGGTATCATTCTCCAGGGGATATAGTGAGCTTATTCTTAGCCTCTCTGATAAGATGTCATTGACAATACTAATCAATATCAATAATAATGTGAAAATTATATTGTTTCATGAAGTTAAGGCAGAAAATACAAAACTATTTATCGCGAACCAACATATTCTGCTGGACCATTTTTAATCAAAAGAATTAAATTAAAATCTTCATAATTTATCTCTGTGTACTGTTATCGTAATCTCTTTTTACATATATTTCTTGTCATCTCGTGGGCGTTTTTTTTCTCTCTTTCTCCTGACCATTGTTCAGCGTAGTGTAAAAGAGTTCAAAAGCACAATGGTCGAATTAGAGCTGAAAGAACAATACTAAAATGTATTAAATGGCTCCGGGAAACCTTAAAACTGTTCAGTCATCGTCTCTCTCCAGATCAAATGCGTAAACAGGTCTATAAAATTACGAAACCTATTAATAGTAATCTTATTGAAAGATAATATTGTATATATATATATATATATATATATATATATATATATATATATATATATATATATATATATGTATATATATATATATATATAGCATTTTTCTGTCAGTAACGTTGGCTTCCCAATCACTGACAATTATGTTTAGCCATTTTCAATGCATTTCAGTTATAAAAGGATTAGCACTGTGTCTATATTATATTTTTGAGAGCCATCTTCTGCCATGAATGTATCTGATTTCTGGCAATTTCTTTCTTTGTAATTTCCAATGTGTTTCTATAGTAAAATTGTTTATAATGCATTCTATAGAAAAACTATTTTCAATACAATTGTATTGTAAAATCATTAGAACTGTATGAATATTATTCTTGTAATAACCAACAATTGCTCTTCTTCTTCTTCTTCTTCTTTTTCTTCTTCTTCTTCTTCTTCTTCTTCTTCTTCTTCTTCTTCTTCTTCTTCTTCTTCTTCACAAGTTTCTAACTTCCTTTTCCTCTAAAACTTTCTTTTTTTTCCGCCTTTCTCAATTGTATTTCTTTTTTCTATTTGTTTCTTTGTTTCTTTCTTTCTATTTCTGTCTTTCTCTTTCATTTTCTTTTCTCTTTGGGTTTTTTCTTTCTTTTTCAGCGTTATTTCTTTTTATTTTTTCCCATTTTCTTTTACTTTTTTCGCTCTTTTTTCACCCACTCTCATTTATCTTTTATTTCTTCTTCCTCTTTTATATATCAACCATTTAACCTTTACTACCCCCCCACCTTCTTTGTACCTTAATTCCGAATCTATTGACCTCCCCCTCAACTTCCACCCCAACTAACGTCTGATCTAAATCGTCAACATTGTTTATTAGATTTAGTGAAGCAATAATTCTTGAACGGACGACAAACTCGAAACCATGTTATCACAAAACATTGATTTGGCACAACTTCAACTGGGTGTAAACAGTGGGAGAGGATTGGTGTTCTGGGTAGTTTAGAGAGGAGGGGGACAAGAATATTGAGGAGAATATGGGGGAAGGAAACAAGATGCAAGAAAAAATATTAGGTAGAAAAAAAGAAGTGGAAAAAAGAATGGACCATTGAAAGAATGAATGGTAGAAGAGAAAGAAAGAAAGAATGAAAGAAAGAAAGAAAGAAAGAAAGAAAGCGTAAATTGTGAAAAATTAAAAAATAAACGATTAAATAAATAGTTGAATATAAGGTACATATTTAAAACCAGTTACACAAGAGACAACTCAAAAAATCGCAACACTAGTGAGCTGACTTACGAGACGAACCACTAGGAAAAGTTTTCGATCATTTAAATCTGGCACTGATGGTCAATAGTCATGGAGAACCGCTATGTTGGCTCATTCTGCCACAAAGTGACAACACGGAAGCAACCAATGGTGGTCGAACACATGATATTCTTCTCGTGAACTATAAACTATCAAGCTACAGTAAATGTTCTAAATATTGATCTAAATAAGTTTGAGATAAAAAAGAAAAAAAAAAACAGGATGAAATAAAACGGATAATTTCCAATCGGCTAGGGGGTGGCGTATTATACGCCGACTGTACCTCTGCAGAAGATTAAGAATCCTATTCCAATGAGTGTCCTAGGTACGACACTAAACTGCATCTGATGGTAAGGCTCCAGTCCTGGAGCTTTGGGAAATGTAGAGTATTCCTTCATTGCTATTACTCGCAGGTCTACTCTGACTCGGAGTGGTAGGACCTGTTAGTGCTCCATTTATGAGTTAAATAGAACCATTTAATCATTTACAATAAGTAAAATTGTAAAGTTAGCAACCGTAGTCGAGGGTGACCCGATGGCTCCCTTTTCAATAACTACTACACCGATTTGTAGGGGAGGGCGCCACTCCTTTTCCTGGATTGCTCCACTTTACCCTTGATCCATAACTTATACTGCTGAGTGTAAAGCATCAAATATCATTTTTTGAGTCTTTGGTATGACTCGACCTGGTATTGAACCCAAGTCTCCCGGACCACTGGCGAACACTGTATCCACTTGGCCAATTGGCCAGTCATTTATAATACTTGAAATAATTTAACTGTGTGCAAACAATAAATAGTGATGCTTACAACTACTTTAATTGTGAGCAAACAAATGAGCTCTGGGTGGTTTTAAAATGTCACCTACACACTATTCGCTAACAAATCATATTCATTTAGTTCATATCAATAAGATCTTGAATTAAATAATCCACAAAGGTTGATATGCCATAAAACACAATAAATTTAATCCATAAAAAAGGCCCTGAAAAACTGACGCTCTGAATCTAATGATACGACGACGATGCATTTGTTTGTTTATTTGTTCGTTCCTTTCGAGTGGAACTTTTGCCTTGTTACATTTGACGATCTTCTCACACTTTTATTTTCTATTTGATTTGTCAGTTTTTTTTTTTTTATTTAACGTTTTACAAGGAAATTGTTTCCTCTATCTTTAATGATTTTTTTAATTGTTTCTAAGGAACAAGCGGAGAACCTGTAGGAATAAAGAACGCGCATTTTGTTTCAAAGATGCGAACTTCACATTTTATTAAGGAAAAATATTCTGGAGGTGATGATCATTACAAAGATACGGATAAGAAGGCGGGAAAGTTGGGTGGGGAGTGAGGAATGATTTGAAAGAGAACAAAGGAAGGAACGAAGGAAAATTAAAGAAAAAATGGAAATGAAGTACCACGGAAGAAAAAGAAAGAAACAAACAAACAAACAAACATATGAAGGAAGAAAGAAGGAAAAGAAGGATAAAGGAAAGAAAATAGAAGAAATAAGGAGGAAATGTACCTTTATGAACTAAATAAATAAGAAAGAAAGAAAGAAAGAAAGAAAGAAAGAAAGAAAGAAAGAAAGAAAGACTTTGGGTGATTGAAATAAAAAAGCGAAAAGAAGAAAAGAAGCAAGTGTGAAAAATGAAAAAAGAAGGGACTGCTGGAAAGAATATAATTTAGACGTTTAAAGAAAATGATAAGGAACGATTAAAAGAAAGAAAGAAAGAAAGAAAGAAAGAAAACATTTGGAAGAGGTAAGGTTTGATTTGGTTTGGTTGGTTTTATGGCAAATCAACCTTTGTTGGTTATTTAACGCCAAATCCATTTTTATGTAAATAATCTGTTCTATTGAAAACAATTCACTTTAGCATAAGTACACAGTTTAATTGTCAAAAACATTTCCATTTCAAACTATTCAAGAAGTTATATGTAACAATTCAGTTAAGTGTAAATACAGTTTTAATGTCGAAAAACAGTCTTATTTGAAATAATTCAGTTAAGCATAAGCACGCAGTTTAAGTGTAAGTACGGTTTAATTGTCAAAAACGTTTCTATTTCAAGCTATTCAGTTTACTCAATTCATTTTAGCATAAGTATGCTGTTAGTTCTATTTAACCCATAGATAGGGCCCTATCAGGTGCTACCACTCCGGGTCAGAGTGGACCTGGGAGCGATGGCAATGAAGGGGTTCTCCGCATTGCCCAAAGCTTCAGCACTGCTGGAACCTCACCATCAGATTGTTTAGTGTCATATCCAGGACACTCGTTGGGGGGTCTTACCCCTCTGCCGAGGTGCAGTCAGTGTATTCTACAGCACCCCAGCCGACTGGGCAATGGAAGAGGTAAGATAGAAAAAGAATGAGAAGTAAGCAGTCAGAAGTTTTTAAAAAGTGGAAGTGATAAATCAATATTTACCATTTGTAGATTTTTTGATGCGTTACTTTAATCCAGTAAATGAGATTTTTGTCAATTCAGTAGTGTTAAATATCTATCTATCTATCTATCTATCTATCTATCTATCTATCTATCTATCTGTTCAGATCTCTCTATCTCACTACGTTCATATCTATCAATTTATCTATCTCATTCTATGAATATCCATAGTTTAGGGGGAGGGAGCCCCCGTAATGTAATGGCTAAAGTGCTTGGACTACGGCCTCGAAGGTAGCAAGTTCGAACTCCTGTCTCACAATTACGTTCACATTCGAACAATTACCCAACCTCTCCAATTACGGGTTGCATAGTATCACCGCTGTTCTTCTCCCAAGGTATCTTTTGTATTAAATAACTCATTAACCTTGATTTGTCGTTAAACAAACCGAACTAAATTATATTTTAGAAGTGAAGTAAACCTATGATAAAAGGTTTCAAAGGGCCTGTAGAAACCAGAAAGTGCAAAGGAAAGCACACGTATACAATCAATAGTGTTCAAATACTCTGATTCAAAAAATAAAGCAATTCGTTTCGCTGTTTAATGGCATATCAACCTTTGTAGGTTATTTAATTCCAAAGCCCTCCTTGTAGAAGAACAGTAGTGGTACTATTTAACCCATAGCTGGGAGGATAAATAGCTGGGAGATTTATAACTTTCCAAAGGATATTGGTCCGAAAGTGAATGCAATAGCGCGACTGGAATTCGAATTCACTTTCAACGATTCTGCAGTCCATCGTTTTAACCAATACACCGCCAGGACTCTTGTGTCCGGGCTCTATCGCTAAACTGCGTCTATTCCATATCTCAAGAGAGGATACAATATTGTCCACATTAATAGTATCAGTTTGTTTCTTACCATTTCGTCAAAAAGACTACATTCTATATCCATTTTTATTGCTGTTAATTATAACGTAAATTCGATAAATAGAATGTGACACAATATCAATACTAATGGCCACTGAAGCCTTCTTTGGCATTAAATAACCCACGAACGTTGATGTGCCATTAAGCAAAGAAAAAGATGGTAAGTGAAAAAAAAAAAAAAAAGGCATAATATAAAGTATAATCTACCGTAAATTTTCGAATGAAGAACGTAGGAAAAAATATATAAGTTAAAAAGAACTCATATTTAGGCAGAGATTGGGTTTCTTTCCTGATCCGCCGAAATAAATAAATAATGACGGATTAGAAAAAAACAAAAAGAAAGCAAAATAATAAAAAAAGGGTTTTAAGGACAGCACATATATGGCCACTCTGACAAATGATCCAGTCACGCTTAAGACACCAGTTATGCAGCAATGATCTTGTTCTCTGGGTTGATTATTTTCTTTGTTTAATGGCATGTCAACCTTTGCGGGTTATTTAGTGCCAAAGTAAACCTTGTATTTTATGTAGAATTTGAAAGCAATCCTTGTAGTAAATGGAGATAGATAGATAGATAGCAGTGGGTAAATGAAAACGTCATCGATGGTCAGCAAAAAAAGAAAACTGACAAAAGTAAAATTTAATCTTCCAAATAAAAAGATAATTTAGACTCCAATTAATTTAAATGCAAATTGATTAGAATAAATGGATAAATAAATAAACAGCTGCTTTAGCAAATGCGCATGCGCATTTGTTTGTATGTGCTTGTGAACTCCCTCTGGATTCAATGTACGCCTGCCTCTTTGAAAGATGCAATAAGTGTAAGAAACAGTTGTTTAACAAGAGTTAATAAATCCTGTACCGAAAAACAAAACAAAATAAAACAAAAATGAGAGATCAATAGATTCAATAAAATATAAATATTATTGGATAAAAACATACAAAAAAGGCAGCTTAGATTCGAACAGTTAATTGTTTGGTTGTATTTCAAAACATATCAATCCTTGTAGGTTATTTAATCCGAGATCCTCTTTGCACACACACACACACACACACACACACACACACACATATATATATATATATATATATATATATATATATATATATATATGATTTGTAGGTGAATTGTTTGTTGGTAACATTATTTTTAAACGAACCAATGTCCATTGGTTTGCACACGGTTAAATGGTTTCAAGTATTCTTTTCTAACACTAATAGTTCAATTCAATATTATTCATTCACTTCGACACATTTAAATGGTTCCAAGTATTGTAATCTAACACTTATCATTTGCATACAAAAGAAATGGTTTTATGTATTGCTTCGTAATACCAACAATTCTATTTAAAATCAGCCATTGCTACACAGCTTCAAAGATGATCAATACTTGAATAGTTCTATTTGGTCCATAGATGTGACTCTAACAGCTACGACCACTTCGGCTTATAATGGACCTGGGAGTAATGGTAATGAAGTGGTACTCCATATTCCCCAAAACTCCAAGTCTAGAGTCATTCGAAGCAGCTTCGTATCACATCTCGGGCGCTTGTTGGCGGGGACTGCAAAGACTTATTCGGTGTATTCTACAGCCCCAACCGACTGAACAGTTGATGAAAATAAAATATTTATGATTTTTGAATTTAAATAAGAAATTAAAATATTTTTGTGAGGTTAACTTCTCAAAGTTATATTTTTGCTTCTAATTATCTCTACTTGCAGGAGTTGTCATTGCACGAAAAATTTCATTATGATTAAATTTCAAATTTAATTTCGATTTATTTAAGCCAAAATTAAAATTTTATAAATATCTGCAAAATGTTTTCAAAAAATAGGAAAACTGAAGCTGAACTAGTTAAGACAGAGGCAGTCACAGCACGGAACGTTAATTCCAAATAGTACCCTTTGCACGCCATATTGGTCAAGACAACTCTAAAATATTTCTTTTAACATGGTGTGGAGCGGTGTCATCGTATTTTTTAAAATGTCCTCCATGTCCTTAAAACTTACTCTTGGGATGAGTTTTCAAATTTGTAGAAAACAAGAAAATGACACTGTGAGATAAACCTGAAAAGTACGGTGAGTGATACAAGTTCACACAACATCTTTACTCACGACAGTATAGACGTCTAAACATCATTTTCTTTTATAACAGGTTTGGCTTTGCACATGTCCATTTCAATTGAAAGATTAAAAAGATTTAAACATACATTTACGATATTTTTGTCTTACACACACACACACACACACAGACGCGCGCGCGCACACACACACACACACATTAATAAGATGATTTTATAAAAAGAGCTCTGCTATATAATATTAACTCTCTTATTGCAAGTTTTTATTTAAAACAGTTTTGACCGGTGGTCTTTCACTGGATTCTGAGTGACAACAAATATCAGGTCTTCGGGACTCTTCTCGGTATTTAAGCCGAGCTTAACAATCCCTCCTCTCTTTTTTCCAGGTTTATGGGGACCATTCTAAGTGCATCAACAACCATTGGTATCGCCGCCTCTTTTATGCATCTCAGCTTTTATTGCTCTCTAGCAAGATCTAAGTATTTGTCTGTTGTTTCACTTTCTTTCATTTTCTATCTGCTGTCAACTGAAACAACAAAATCCTCACGATATTATTATTATTATGATTCTCCTTGTGAGTTTTTTTTACACCAAAATTAGCTCGTTGTACTTCACTGGAATCTGAGCGACACCAAAACTCCTCAAGTCTCCAGGACTCTTCTCAGTATTCTAGCCTATCTTGACACTGTTGTAGATTGTATGATCTCGATTAGTCCTCCGATTTCCAACTCTTCCAGCCGCCTTTCAAAGCTTTTGGGGACAGTTCCAAGTGTTTCAATTACAATTGGTATCACCGTCAATCGCGTATTCCTCAACTTTCTTAGTTCTCTTTCGTTTTCTTAAATTTTTGGTCTGCCGAGACTTAAAGTCCATTATACAACAGATAATAATTTTTTTTTTAATTGTTAATTATCTCTTGGTCTGGTCTTCTAAGCAGGATTAGGTGATGGGTTCGTATCTCAAAATCCATGAGAATTTTATGCGTCTCATTCTTCAGGACAGATTCTGGTTTGTAAATGTATCATTTATTCGTATGGTCAAATTTCAAAGTCTTGTACAATTCCCAAGGGATCACTTTTCCCACCCAGACGTGTCTGTTTTTATTATTATATTATTGTTGATGATGATGTTGCTGTTGTTTTTTTGGGTTTTTTTTTAGATCCCTTCTGAACACCTTGTTGAACCCAATCTCAACAATGGAATTATTATAATCATTTTCAATAATAATTATAGTAATAATAACAACAACGGATTTGGGATTGATGTCCTTGATATTGGGTTACATCTAATTACTTTCGGTATCAGTTACTGTTCTGATGATTCTTGCTGCACCAAGTATAACAGATTTTTCTATCGATGCGACTCGTGTGCTTTCTCTACTTTTTCAGTATCTTTCAACTGAGAGATATCATAACGAGTTCCCAGATGATTATAAATTATCCGCATCAGTGCAGACTACAACATACTTTTATTTTCAAGTTACAAATTGGTTTTGAAATTACTTTGTTCTCTTACTACTCATTAACCCTATTGCGCTAACAAAAATCTTGCCACGATGTGCCATTTTTGGCGTGTTACAACAATATACATACAAAAATAGTATCATTATACAGTAGATTCGAAATTATCTTTATGACGTTTTCTCATAATCTCTCTCTCTCTCTCTCTCTCTCTCTCTCTCTCTCTCTCTCTCTCTATCTATCTATCTATCTATCTCTGTGTGTGTGTGAGAGAGAGAGAGAGAGAGAGAGAGTATTTAAACTATATATATATATATATATATATATATATATATATATATATTACTTTGTACCTATTTCTGCATGTTGCAAGGCAATGAAAATCCTGTAGAATTGAATCATTGAAAAATTCGTTGAGTCTGCACTTAATTGTATTAAAAAAAACTTCAAACGAATCCTGACAATACCAATGAAGTAGATTGCATTATCTCCTTACTTACAGACTATCTCTTTTACTTATCTATTTATTTTGTTTTAAAATCCTTTTATTGTTAAGGTGCAATTGTCTATGTGAATTGAAGTCAAGGAAAAAGTTGGATTGCAAAAGAACGAAACGTAACGGAAGGAACAGATGCGTGGGAGAAACAAAGAAAAGATATATATGCGCTTTTGCGTTCTAAGAGAGAATTATGCCCTTGTTTTCCCTCAACTAGGTTGCATGTATCTGTGTGTGTATGGGAGAGAGAGAGAGAGAGAGAAAGAGAGAGAGAGAGAGAGAGAGAGAGCAAGGGAGAACGAAAGAGCGAGAGACAGAGGAAGAGAGAAACAGAGGTAGAGAGAGACATATATATATATATGAATATATATATATAAATAGAAAGAGAGAGAGAGAGAGAAAGCAGGGGAGGACGAAAGAGCCAGAGACAGAGGAAGAAAGAGACAGAGGAAGAGAGAGACAGATATATATATATATATATATATATATATATAGAGAGAGAGAGAGAGAGAGAGGGAGGTATCAGGCTTGCTTACGTAAGGTAAAAGTTATCGGCACTGGAAAAATGAAATCAGCGAACAGAGTTCGAATTTTGATTGTGGATGTTTATATTCACTTGGACCCTTTAACAATTAGAAAGGCATGTATATGCACTCAATTTATGTCAGTAATAGTAGAGTAATTATTTTCATTGTGAATTGAATTACCGTGACCAGAAAATCCACCGAACACCTACACACGATATATGGGAACACTGGACAGCTGTTTCGACCTTATTAGGTCTCATCAGCAGTGTATACCGTAATCTCCATCACTGGAGGTCGAACCAGCGACCACAGATTGCAGTGCCGTACCGTATATCGTGCGTAGGTGTTCGGCGGATTTTCTGATCATTGTAATTTGTATGATCTCGATTAGTCCTCCGATTTCCAACTCTTCCAGCCGCCTTTCAAAGCTTAATATTAATTCCTCTACTTAAAAAATAAAGAATATGTACATAATTATTTTCAGTTGGCGAAGCTTCATATGTATAACCAAAATGCACTCACCTGGTGCACATTGACATTATTGCACAAAGTGCAAACACATTATGCACCAGTGTTGCTGAGTAAGTCCCATTGCATCACATGTCTTACACAGAGACTTTATGGATGACCTCGACTGGACTTAAAAAATTAGCTGATCGATAGGGATAAATGAAATTTGTTTAAAAATTGGGATTGATTGATTGATTGATTTTAACAGCATGTCAACCTATCGAGGGTTATTTCAAGCTTAGAGTTTAAGGAATCAGGTTCATTGTTCGTTCATATTTACATCTTTGTGTAATTATTTCTTAAGGGTTTTGATTGTTTTTCTGTTGATGTTTTTGCTTCATGGTCCCCTCGAATTCGAATAATCTTGAACAACCTAAAGGTCACTTCGTTCATCTCTCATATCAATGGAACCGCGTACGAGAAACAGTTCAAAATAGATTTTACTTAAAGTCGTTTATTCACTTCAATTTTCGCTTAGATAATGGCGGTAAATTTCCCTTGAAAGGCACAAAGAGATAAAAGTGAAACGAGGAAATTCACTTCTGTCGCTTCTTCACTATTTATTCTTCATTCTCTTTTGTTTTTTTACTCCTTTGAAAGTTTTTTTCTGTCGTCTTTCCCCTTAAATAAGGTTTTGTTTACTTGGCAGCTTTATTGTAATTACTTTTTATCTTTACTAATAACAGCAAAGATTTCACCTAGGGAGAAATATATGATGATACAATAAAATACTACGACAGTAAAAAGAGTCAACCTTAAAGAGACAGGTGCCTTTCTTATCCGTACGAATAAGGAGGAATAACATTTGACCACGTCAAGATATGAATGATCAGTATCGAAATTTGAAGTTTTCTTCTTAGATTTAACATAGTGTGATAACTCTTATTGAATGTTGGTAAAAATAAATTGCCGATGATGTTGATGGGGGAAAAAAAAAGCATTTTGTAGCAACGTTATGGTTTCTGTATCGCTTATATTTTCTATGGAAACAAATTGAAAACTTAACTTTTCAAAACTATCTCCCTCACCTGCACCTTGCAGTAGTAGTTATTCAAAAAGAAGCCTTTGGGTCATTCTCGACTGAGGTCACCTACTTTACTTATATATATATATATATATATATATACGAAGTGAGTTTTGGAAAGTAAAGTTTTCAATTCGTTTCTATGGAAGCTATAAACGATACAGAGAACATACCGCTATTTTTCACATTAACATCATCGGCAATATATTTTTGCCTGCCATCAATAAGAGTTATCACACTGTGTTAAATCTAAAAACAAAACTTCACTTATACGTCCACCCACAAAAATACGCAAATATACTCCCCCACACACACACATATAAAGAGTTGTACACAATTTAAAGTTCTTTTGACTGTATTTTTCGATTTTTCCGATTTCTTCAGTATCTTCCTTTTTCTGCCTGATGATTGTTGTTTATAAGACGCCATGAAACCTGAGGTCACAGATAAACGTCCTTGCTATGAAACATATATAAAAACTAATATATATTTACTTATTCTTATTATATAATAGCTCTGTCACAGATATTGAGCACTCTCCAAATTATATCGCATTTGTTCTGCCTCAAACACACGAAGTGCGATAGTGACAACCAACACTGTTATAATATATATATATATATATATATATATATATATATATATATATATATATATATATATATATATATATACTTAATGAACCAGAAGAAATCTACCTTGGTTTCACCTTTCTGGATAATCAGGATGAAACAGTTTTATCTATAATGCCAAAATCTTGGTAGATTTTTCCAGACCCATTAGGTATAAAAATTTGTATTTGCTCTACTCTGTATCGAGGACTTTCTTCGTTTATGTAGTCCTCTGTCAGAGTTTTTTCTTTTGGCTAAACATTAAGTGATTCTTTCTTTTTTTTTCAGACAATGTGCATGTTTTTAATCTTTTCTTTTTTTATGGATTTTTTACCTAAATATCCGTTTGTGTATTTGTTTATTCACAAATTGGATCATTTGAGTTTTTTTCACTCTGCCAGAGGTAAAGTTAAAGATTAACCTAAAATAGAAATACATAATATATATATATATATATATATATATATATATATATATATATATGTACCTATATATATATATATATATATATATATATATATATATATGTATATATATATATGCATGTATATATGTATGAATATATATATATATATATATGCATATATGAATATGTATATGTTAGATATTTATATATATATATGCATGTATATATATATATATATATATATATATATATATAGGAGTAAAGTTGGCGTCCTTAGTCGAGGGTGACCCGAAAGCTCTCTTTTTGATAACTATTACACCAAGGTATAGGAGAGCAAGCTACTAGTTTCCCTGGATTTCTCCACTTTACCCGTGATCCGTACCTGGAAATGCTGAGAGTTAAGCAAGGAGGCATCAAGTACCATTTTTTGAGTCTTTTGTATGACTCGATTTGGGATTGAACCCAGGTGTCCTGGGCTATTGGTGAACACTCTAACCATTATGCCGATATATATATATATATATATATATACATATATATATATATATATGTTTGTATATGTATATGTATATACAGACATACACACACACACACACACACACACACATATATATATATATATATATTGTATTTCAAAGACATGAGGCTAAACAAAAAGAACAAAGAAATCAAAAGACAACACAAAAAAATTATGCTTCTCCTCTCCAAAAAAAGCCTTCAACAGATGATGTAATATTTTACCTTTGGTACAAAATTGAAAAAGGTTTAGAAGACGATGATGATGGTGATATTAATTGTAATTAGTGCTCTAGGAATGTTCTTGAAAAGCCAGGAAGAAGAATCGAGACCATCCAGACCACTTTTGAATCATAAAGAACACTTAAAAGAGTCCAGGAGACTTTAATCGGCTTGCTGTCACTCAAATTCAAGTGAAGGCCACCACTTAAACGTGGTGTGAAAAAAGTAAGATAATGTATAAACCTGAAAAGAAATATATAACAACAGCCATACATCGAGCACTCCCATAAATTTATATGAAATCCCTTATATATTCTACATACGAATAATACACACCCATCGCCTTCAGACGCAGACTGGATATATATATATATATATATATATATATATATATATATATATATATATATATATATATATCATAAAAGCTTGTCTTTCTGTATAGCTTTTTAACGAAGATAAAAATGTTAATTAAAAAGTCGTGGCCGCTGGAAAATTACTTAGGCTGCTTTTGTTTCCGCAATTTCTGCAGCAGATGTCGCAGCTTAAGTAAGCAGACCCCACCTCTTAGACCACATAAAAGGTGAGGGCTGTAAAGGAAAAGGAATGACAACGATGTCGTTTGTCCCCGTTTTGTGTAGAGGAAATTGAGCGGAGAATAAAACAAACAAAAAATAAATAAATAAATAAATAAAAAATAAATAGAAAAAAATAAAAAAAGAGAAAAATTAAATGAATTAAAGAAACAAACGTGGAAAACGTCATAAACAGCATCCAGATGAAGAAAGAAAATCAAAAGAAAATCATAATTATTATTACCGTCACGATGATGATGATGATGATGAATGAATGAAAAAAATGATTATTTTGTTGTTGTTATTGTTGCTGTTGCTGCTGCTGCCGTCGATGATGATGATGGTGTTGGTGATGTTTATGGAGATGAATTATTTTTAAAATGATGACGATACGAGCGAATAAATTTTGTGATGAAGATGATGATCATGAAGAAGAAGAAGCTTCGTTATCATGATGAAGATATTTGTAAATAAGCGTAATGATGATGATGATTGCAAAGAATTTTAGCAATTATAATGATTTAAGCTAAAGACAAAAATCGTAAAAAATGCAGATGGCTAGAAAAACCAGTGAGAAAAGACATGGTAATTTTGTAGAGTGACACGAACGTGGTTGTCATTTAATCCCTGGAAACGTAACAAATTGAACACGCATTTAAACTTTGGTTCCAACGTATTAATTATTGAATTCGACCATCTCAATGCATTTCCAAACCATCTTTCATAACGAGGAGGAAAGACCTTGCATCTTCTAAAGTTCATGCCAAAGTCCCTAAAAAGGAGCTTCAAAAAAGGTGACAAAATGATCCACGCTGTAATACACCAAAATTCCAACTACACTAATCAAAAAAGAAAACTTTCCCAAGCCTTTTTTAATCGATCCGATATCTACATAATTGCTGCTGGTCATGTTATTGGTGAAAGAGCAAATCAGCACAGAAAGAGTATAAGACTATACACGACTGAGTGGGCACGGTGATCCACTGGGAGATGAGCAAGAAATTCAAATTTGGCCATACAAACAAATGGTACATACACAACCCAGCATCTGGCCTAGAAAATGACACACATAAACTCCAATGGGACTTTGACATACACACGGATCACCTAATCTCGGCGGGAAGACCAGACCTTATAATAATAAACAAAAAAAAAAAGAGAATTTGCAAAATTGTTGACTTTGCTGTCCCTGCTGACCACAGAATAAAACTGAAAGAAAGTGAAAAGAAGGATAAGTACCTCGACCTTGCTAGAGAATTGAAAAAACTATGGAACATGCAAGTGACAATTATACCAATTGTGATTGGTGCTTTTGGCACAGTAACTAAGATTATTAAAGAGCCTGGAGGATTTGGAAGTTAGCGGACGAGTGGAGACCATCCAAACGACAGCATTATTGAAGACGGCCAGAATACTGAGAAGAGTCCTAAAGACCTGAGAAGACTTGGTGCCACTCAAACTCCAGTGAAAACCCGTCAGCTAACGCTGATGTGAAAAACTCTAAAAGAGTATATAATTATTGTAATGATATATATATATATATATATATAAGTTTTTGTACAGCACAAATTGATAATTAGTTTGAACAGGAGAATCATATTTAATAAACACCACCAAAACCTAGCTAAAAAAATGAAATAAATAATAAAAGATTAAACGAAACTTTGTTTTATGTTTTATTTTTGCTAAGTTTCAGTGGTATTTTTTTTTTTTAGAAATATATATATATATATATATATAAAATA